>CM022671.1:33199926-33388982 GCA_012295275.1 Chrysomallon squamiferum | reverse complement strand
GCAGTTCTAGTATATTTTCAGAGTTAAATAATTACAAATTATTATTATTATTTTGTTTTTATAATAAATGCTAAGATTTTTAATATATTAATTTAAACACCTAGAAATATAGCTCAATTCAAGATCAAGTATGGAATTCCAACTGATGCATGCATTTCATCTTTATAGAAATATTACTGATTTATGCAAATAACTTAAAACAGAACAATTTCAATCTCACACTGGATATTCATTGAAGTTAAAATTAACCTATAATTTAATGTTGCATAACCATCATCTTCCTTGTGTTCTGTACATTCATTTGTCTGAAAATATTAGAAAACAAAAGTTTTGTCAAATTTTAAAAATATTATAATTCTTAACAAATGTTATTATTATTTTTTTTCACAGCAGTATTGCAAGTATGATATTTTGGAAACTGAGATCTTCTTAGATGCCTCCTGCTACATTTGTGATTACTAAAAAACAATGGTGATTCATGTAATGCTTTTTAAAATTTCTTATTATCTATTACATTTGACGTTAACAGTATAGAAATTGGTTTCTATTTCTTGATCATTTACCAGTTTAAACAAAGATCAGAAAGATTAAACAACTTTTTAATTTGATGCTTATTTCTCTGCCCATTCACCCCACACAAAAAAAAAAAAGAAAAAAAGAAGATGTGTAATTTTATTTTATTTCTTATCTTTCTACCCTGTCTACAATACTCATATTGATGTACTGCCAGGAGGGAGGTTGGTCAGTACATTTCTGGAGAAGACCCTCTTTCTCTAGGCTATAAATTACAGGATTCACATCTGAACGTGATTTATAACCACAGGCTTTTGCAATTTTATTGTTTCCTGTGGTCCTGGATTAGTTTTTAAAAATTCTAGTATTTTATCTTTTAATTCACTCTGAAAAGTAAACAAAAGGATTGAATTCACTTTCTTTAAATGTGCTTTTGAATATTTTTATAATAATATCATGAATAATGGACAGCATCATAATATTAATTCTATGTGAAATGATTTTATGTAACAAGGGAAAGAAAAAATCTGACACCTCAGTTCTGCACACCATTCTTACTTTTTAGCAGGAAGAGATAATTTTCATGCACACACTTATAGACATACTATTCATAATAAAGAGAAAATATTCTGATTCTGTTTTAAGGTAATAGGCACCATAAGTCCCATGCTCTCCATGTATGCTGTGGATTGCTGTTAATAGGTTTTTAACTGGTTCTGTGTGAAATGTCCTTAGTGTGTTGCTTTGCAGGTGTCCTGTAATGGTGTTAGCATGTTATAAAACAAACAACCCACTTCTCTAAATCAATTTGCACAAGAAATCAGAAAATGCTGAATACTGTATGTTTCCATTTTTAATATTTACTTACAGTTCAGATTTTATGCATCAATCACAAAGATTGGGATAATAATGAAACATTTATTTTTACCTTATCTGGCTTGTTATCAGCACTTTTGGCATCAACATACATGGAAGCTTCCCCTTTTGTGCAGTTTCAATTTTTCTTAAATATGGCCTTCCTGAATGACCTACATCTGTGACATAATCACCTAAAACACATACACACATTTTTAAATACAGACATAATACAAATGTGGGAGGGAGAATGAAAAACGTATGAGAAAGAGAACAAAACTTTAACTTTTTATTTTTATTTTCATGAAGAACCTGAAAGGCTTTTCTCAGTATTACAAATACCATATCAATTAATTCAGTCTGAATTTAAATTAATCAATTAGTTTTCATCAATTGTTTTCTAATAAATATAAACATACATATGTAAATAATACACACATACCTATACTGGTATAAATACTGACTGTAATAATCCAGGAGATGTGGTGAGGAATACTGACAATGCTGATCAGGCAAATACTGTATCAATATGTATTGGATATTATAAAGAGATTAATTTAAGCCATTCATTTATCTTATCCAAATCTGTCACACCCAGGATATCATAGCTCAGTTTCAGGAATTCAATTAAAATTAAATTCATTATTCTTTTCTTTGTTTTCTTTGTAAATAGAACTTACTTTTTGGCTTGCCAAATTTAAATTCGTTAACTGTAGTCTGATTTATGTCTGAAACAGAATGAGGATTTTCTGGCGGCAGACTGTTCCAGTGATTATCCACTTGTCCTGCAAAAAATGACAACAAACATTAAAAATAAATAAAATTCAGAATAAATGAATTTCAAATTATAGAGATTTATAAACAAACACACACACACACACACTTCATAAGCTGGATAACAAAAAGGAATTTTCTAACAATGAACAGATAAGGACAATAAGGCCACACATATCTACAAATCCTTTATAAATTCAACAATGCATCACATATGAACAACTTTCTTGTAAATTTTGTAGTCAGTTTGTGTGAAACAGTCAAATTAATTTATTAAAACGTTTCCATGACTTAGTTAATCACAGGGTAGCAATGACATGCTCCAGGATCAATCCTCCTAATTTTACTGCAGGTGATGGCCAATCACTTTTTTTTAACAAACACCAAGCTATGATCTTTTTTTTTCTAGAGAAAAAAAAAAATTTACAAATTTGTTGCTGCTAATCTCTCTCTCTCTCTCTCTCTCTCTCTCTCTCTCTCTCTCTCTCTCTCTCTCTCTCTCTCTCTCTCTCTCTCTCATACACACACACACATACATATAATATAAATAAATAAATCAAGTTTTGCAACCAAGAACTATTAATTTAAAATATATCAATAAACATAAACACAGTCCCATGCAGTATTTATATTTGTAAAGTTCTTTTGTTAGTTCACATGAAGACATGTTAAAACTGAAATTGAACAATACTTTTAATTTCTTCAAATGTATGTGCTACGTGATGCAACCGGACGTCGTCATGTCTGAGTGTTCTCAGTAAGTTGTTAAACCAGTCATATTTTTGTGAAAGATGTTTCAGCAATAAATAAGCTGCTGCCATTGGTCCTTTATTTGTTTCTTTTGCTAATATTAAATCCTATGCAAAAAAAAAAAAAAAATAATATATATATATATATAGATATATTTAAAAAACATAAACTGATTATGTATTTTGCTTAATGAACATTTTTAAGATTGTAATAATATAATTATTTTACATTTTAAAACTTTAATATCTAACTAATTATTACTTGGTTACAAATCAATTATCAATATGTTTTTGGTTATGAAATTATATGGTTCTCATGAAACTATTCAAAACCTCCTTGACTTGAAACTTTTACTGACAATTATTTAAAATCTCTGCTAGACACACCCTATATCTTTTATTTTCCAACCTAAAGTGAAACTATAAAATTAAATCCATTCAAAAATAATAATAATAAAAATTAAAAATTTCTTTGTCCAAATTTTTTTTTTTTTTTTTTTTTTTTTTTAAATAACATTATTTAATTTTTTCTTATTGGTGACTTTGTTAAACTGTCTGTCATTGTTGTTCAAAGAATGAAAGATCTAATATTTTAATATTTAATACAAAATCAAAACACCAACTAACTTCCTCTTCCCTGGAAATACGATGAACATCAAAATGATGTATTATTTGAGATGGCACTATTTTTGACTTAAACTCAGACGATAATTTTCTTACTAAGTCATTTTCTCTCAAATCCCATTATCCATGATAAACAACTGGAAACATAAAATCATATTATTTTAATCTAATACAAAAATAATTTTTTCTCTCTTTATATATATCTAATAGTAACGAAAGATATTACACTAATTTCAAATATATTAAACTGTTTCGAATTTGACAATTAACTCTTTTTTTTTAAAAAATATTAAACATTTTTTTTTTTTTTTTTTTTTTTTTTTTTTTTTTTTTTATCTCAACGATATATAATAATATTTCTATATTAGTCAAATTATTCAGCGAGAAAATGAAAGTAGAAATTTGCTGACCAGGAAGTAAATATTTGTATAACAAAGTTTCTAATTTTGAATTAAAATAAACTGAAATATAATTTCTGATGATCGTAACTGAATTTATAATAATGACTACTACTACTACTACTAATAATAATAATAATAATAATAATAATAATAATATACAAACATTTCAAATATAACTGACTAATAAACACCCGACGAAGATTTTACTGCTAGTGCTTTCCATAGTAGTGTTTCTTTCTGTGTAATTTCCACAGGTTGCTGCGCACCTACCCTCTCCCCCCTCATGTTTTATATCTTTTTTGTTATTTTTAATTTTTAATTTTTTTTATTTTAAAATTTTAATTTAATTTTATTATTATTGTTTATTTATTTATTTTAACTTTTTCTTTGATTTTTTTCTTGTTCTTGTTGTAGCTGTTGTTTCTTTGTTTTTTAAATTTAAAGCAGATGTTATACACTATTTTGGTAATGTTTGTATCGTATATAAATAACACGCGCTGTTTAAGTGTTTGGATTGGATTTGTCATCATGCAAAGACCAAGCAGTTTTGTTCCATTAGCAAAGAACTGAAGACTTAAGTTTATTTTAGTTTGGAATCAGTTTAAAGAAACAAAAATTGTAAAGTTACAATTCAAATAAATACTGTTGTGCGTGTGCGTGCAGGTTGAATTTATTCATAACCTTTCTTTCTTTTTGAATATATGTATGTTACAGCTAATGATTAAAGAACAAACTCAGTCTAATGGAAGTGGGATTTCTCTTATGATGGATCTTAAACCTGTATAATATGACTCACACAATGGTAGGTTGGAATGTGCTGATCGTGTCATTAAAATGTTTCTACCTTCTTTCCCATTAGTCATTTTATAGATATTTTTAATTACTAATTTGTTTATTTGTTTGTTTTTTTTTTTTTTTTTTTTTTTTGTATGTTTGTTTCTTTGTTTCTTTGATTTTGTACTTCTGCAGTAGAAGATTAACTGACTGAAACGAAACTGAATACATAATAAAATAATTTATTCTTTATATAAAAATATTTAATATTTTATTTACACCAGAACTGTTATTCTTAAAAAGGTATTTTTCAATCATAATCAAGTATATGATTAACAAGATATTAATAATTTGTAAGATCTCATGTTGTAATTCAACAGATTTAAAAAATAATAAATAAATAAATACAAATATTATAATATTTATTTGATTTACATAATAAATAGATCATTTTTTAAATACTCATACAAATATAAAATCAATATATAACAACATTTCTAAAAAATGTACATAATTGTTTCATAAGAATTTTAAAGACAATTTCAATATCTTCATTTTAAAAGGCCTCTGCTATTTAAAAAATTTAAATCTTATAAATTCCTTTGAATAATTTTTTACTCTTAGATTAAAATAGGTCATCAAAACAATTTCAGTTATTTTAATTCCAACTTCAAAATTTCACATTTAAAGTGTACAACCTAAATTATTTGCATTTCAGATGAATGACAAATTTCATTTTGGATTTAAATAACAGCTGGATATTGACAGATTTTGTAAACTTTGAACAGTACTAGTCCAGATATTTGTACATCAGAGATTATCAATGTGCTCGCTTCCAGTTACAATTAACTGCTTCACAACCTGGAACTGTTCCAAATTCACTCACAGAGACGTGACTTCTCTAATTTTAGATAAGCACTTTTCTTATTTTGTTTGTTTTTCCTGCCATGCTGTAATGTTATTTAAAAAGTCACAGATGTATGATTTGAAGAAAACATTTATCATATGCAAAAATGATGTGTTGGAAGGTTCTCATTTTGTCGCTTTTTTTACCCAGTATTTCATTATATCTACGAAAGTTCTTTTCACATCATCTGAAAACAAAAGTTTTTAAAGTTAAAAGACTACATCAAATGCAATTTGCAAAAAGAAAGAGGTTTTCAGATATATTTTATACAGATTTTATAAAGATATATTATTTCACATTAACCTTACTTTCCTTGGATTATTTCCGTTTCTATATATGAAATGCCACAAAACAAAAGGAAAATTTCAGTCTGTCTGCATACTCTAGAAATTGTTATCACCATGCTTTATTATTATTAAAGGTTGATCTGAAGTTGTAAAGGAATGTTAGAAGTACAGAAGTGATTCATATTTAACAACACTGGAAGAAATCATTTAAAAAGAAATGACTGATCTACTTACTCAAACTAAATGATTAAATATTATAATTTTTAACATTTTATAACTCTTTCAATTGACAAATTTAGTTTTAAAAATCTCATTAACTCACCTGCCAGGTAGGCGAACGGGTATTACATTGTTTAATAATGTTTTTTTTCGCAAGGCCGTACAGTGATGGATTAACATACTTCCGTGTTTCACAACCACAAGCTTTCGCAATTGTCAGTGTTAGTTGTGGCTCTGTCTTAGTTTTCAAAAATGCTATTATTTTTTCTTCTAAATCATTCTACAAAGAAAACAATAACAATTTTCAAAACTAAGATTCAAAGTAGCCCTTTGCCTAAGTGTAATAACAAATTTAAAAAAAAAAAAAAACAATAATAATAAATAATTTTAAGAAATACATACATATATATTTTTACCAGTTCATATAAATGAAAGGTTTAAAATTGTAATGTATAGTTACATCTTGTTGATATCTTGTTTACAGTAAAAAATATATTTTGTTGGCAAAATGGTATATTTATGTTTATGACAAAAAAGGTAATCTGAATTGTGAAGTCTGTGTTACCAAATTGGTGTGGACTAGTAAGTAAATAAGTGACACTTGACAGTTTAACTCTGCACACAAGAGACACTGGTGGGTATTTAATTCTGCACACACAAGGTGCACACTTATCTCCACACACACAAGGTGCACACTTAGCTCCACACACACAAGATTCACACCTAGCTCCACACACACAAGGTTCACACTTAGCTCCACACACACAAGGTGCACACTTAGCTCCACACACACAAGGTTCACACTTAGCTCCATACACACAAGGAACAAGGTGGATACATACTTCTGTACAAAGGATGGTGTTGTTTTTTTTCAGTCAGAAGAATGTATTTCTCTACAGGGGCAAAGTCAAAGTAAAACACTTTTGGGTCTGACATGTTTAGGAAACTTTAGAGAACATTAAATGATTCTTCTCTTACAAGATTTTTAAGTTAAGTTCTTAGGCACCAACATCTTCGAAAAAATAAAGAATTTTATTAGACCATTTATTTGTCATAACGCAATTATACACCTTTAAAGGGCATGTTGTAGGATGCATAAGTTTGTTTCAGTGACACACCACACATTAACACTTCTAGTTGCACGATACAATGACTTGAAAAAGACAAATGACTTCAGTCTGGTTTAAAAAATTCCCAAATTAAACCTTTTTTAGGTTTAAAGTATGAAATGGATAATTATTTTGATGAAAAAGACAGCAACCTAACAAAAGAAACCATTTTTTTTTATTTATTTTTTTTATAAACATTAATTTCATCTTTCAAATAAAATAAAAATGCCTGACCATGTAATTACCACAGAATCAATGCAAAGCATCTATTTCATCACAGTGTGCAGATTTCACAAAACTGATCAAATGTTTTCAGTGCTTTCTTGTAAATACTCTATAAATATTTCGATTTCTTATTTTTGTTATAAAGACAAATATTATTCATCATTCAACATAATGTTTCATAATTTTGGCCTAGAATAAGACCATTTTTAGGTAAATCCCATCTTTAAATTTGTACATAATTTGCTAATAACTATTTCAATAACATTATTTTTAATAGAACAGTTAACTAATAAATGCAAACTCTGGAATCAGCCTTTTATTCTAATAAGATATTAAATTTGTTATATAATCATCATTTCTGCAAGTTGAATATCTTACAAAATGTTTATATATATATATGTATATGTGTTTCTGTATATGTGTACCTTTATATGCTTCATTGTAATAACAAAATAAATGTATATAGTAATATAATGAAAATAATGTAGATAATATATTATAATATAAACAAGATTCATATGAGTTATAACACACACACACACACACACACACACACATAGTTATCATTTACACCAAAATAATAAAAACATGGTCTTACTAATTTCTGCTGCTCACAATGGTTATATGAAGATCCACAAACATGAGAAGTGGGCTTATTCTCTTCATGAGTTACCCTTTTAGTGTTTTTCCCACTGTCTGTTTTATACAGATCAAAAAAATATAAATGTCACATCAGATTGTAAGTACTGCTAATAAGTATTGCTAATTTATCATAGCATCTCTGTGTCTGTATTGTAAAGGTATGTGTGCTTGTAAGTCTATGTGTGTTATACCAGTAAGTGTTTCTCTGTGTTTCATACCAGTATGTGTATGTGTGTTCTTGCATTAGACATATGGTTTTTATACCAATATGTACATGTGTATTTCATACCTAAATCTCTACGGTTTCTTTCTCTTTTTGTATATGTAAATATATATGTATTACTCATCTATTTGGAAAATTATCTTTGGTTTTATCAGAAGAAATTCATTATAGCTACAAATGTGTGTGTCTGTGTTTATTCATGTTTTGATAATACTAAAATAACAGTGTACCTAAACAGAATGAAGAAATGTCACATACAGTAAAATAATCTATTTTAAAAATGAACATGAATTTTTATAACACTAATAAAATGCAAAGAAAATAATTTTTAAAAAACATTTTATTTTGTACTAATTCTTCATTAGGTATATGTGTTTCATACCTAAATGTCTGAATGTTTTCATATAACTTTGTGTGTGTGTGTGTGTGTGTGTGTGTGTGTGTGTTTCTGTTTATGTATATGTAAATATATATTTATTACTCATCTTATCTGGAAAATTATCTTTGGTTTTACAGGTAGAAAATCATTATATCAACAAATGAGTGTATATCTGTGTGTGTGTGTGTGTTTACTCATGTTTCATAATAATAAAATAAGAGTGTACCTAAACAGAATGACATAAAACAAAATAATCTATTTTAAAAATGAACATGAATTTTTATAACACTAATAAAATGCAAAGAAAATAATAAAAAAACATTTTATTTTGTACTAATTTTATTTATAATGAATAATTAGAATGGTAATCATAGTATCACATCTTGCTGATTGTGTATAAAACATTACCTTTAGGTTTTGGCAAATGATTACCAAAAATAAAAGTTTACTGAGCTGTTTTATTTTCAAACAGACATGACTTATTGAAAGTGTATAAAAAATCATCATGAAAATTATATTTCGCCTTTTCTAATAATGTCATTTTATATAAAGGTATAAGAAGCTGATCTTATTATACTGAAATTTATTTTGGTTTATTTTACAGTTTTAATCTGACACTTACCTTCAGTGTATGAGGTTTCTGTCTTCTTTTTTTCATTCTGCTCCACTTCCTTTAAAACTGAAAATAAACACAATTTGTTTCTAAGATTTAAATTAAAAATAGCTTGATTTCTGTAATAAAACATTTATAGATTCTGAATATTATACATGAATTTTTATCTGATATTCAGTCATGAAAGAAACAAATTTTCCTGTTTCTTGTTCTTTAAGCATAACAGAACACATTCCAGTTTATCATTAAGTGCCAATACAGAGTGCTAGAGAAAGTAGAATTATACGGTTACTGAATATTTCAAGAAGAATAAAAAACGTATATTAATTACATTTTTAGTTAACAATATAACTTACTGGCTGTCTCATTAGCTCGTGCTCCTTCAAGTTCTTCTACAACCTGTGAACATGACTGAGCCTGCAAAATATAATAATTAATTCAGTTTAAAAGACTTAAAGCACTGTTCTTTTTCCAGGAGTCTACAAAGTAGTTCATTAAACATGTCAGTGAGTAAAAAAATCACTAAGAAGTTGATTTAAGTTTTGGAATTTTGCAGCAATTTCTTCGTCTTCTTGTCAAATGCATGAAGTAATTTAATAATGTTATTAATTACAAATTTTTTTGCTGTAGTGAAAACATTTTCCCTTCTAATGCCAAGCATGTCTGTTGCTGAGTCTGGGATTAACCAAGTTTTAAGCAAATGGAACATGGAAAAACCATTGGAGTCATTTGTAAAACCCACCAATTTCCAGCTCAACACTCTTCTTTCATCAGCTACACCTTTCCATTTAAAGGTTTATTATTATATATGTTTTTTATGAAACTATTTCCCTCTTACTGTTATAGTGTTCCTAATTTCAGTAGACTGTCACTGAAAGAGGTTACCAGTGAAAAAATGTCTGGGTGCCACAAGTTATGCAGACAATGTTTGTGGTATTTTACATAATAATAATAATAATAATAATAATAATGAGACACTGCCTTGCGGAGGCTGATTAAAAAGGATCTCTTGTTGAGATTAGAAAATGGCTCCTTATGTGACAGCAGCAAGCTTCCTTGGCTTTTCTGTGTAGTATATATCCACATGTGTGGAGTTATGTAACCACTGGTTAAAAATATTTCATGTTGAATATCTGTTATATCTATATTTCTGTTCCCTTTGTAAGTCTTTTAAAACTAATTTTCCTCAATATTTTCATACCAGTGTACTAACTGTCCTCAGTATTTTTACAAATGGAAATAAAATGAGAAAAATGAAGTCATAAGCTGCAGAAGAGAGAGGCACATTATCCAGCTGTAATGTTAAAGAATAAATAAATGAGAAAGCATATTCAGTAGAATAATATACTTTTATTACATTTATGTGTATATAGTGAGAATATATATGATAATTATGAGACAATTTCTACCATGTCTACAATATTCACAGTGATGTACTGCCAGATGTTGAAGGGCTTGTGTTACTTCTGCTTTGGTATATTCCTTCTCTTCATGTTTCTGCAATGTGAGTACTAACAGTGAGAGAGAACCAGACATAACTTCACATAACAACGTGACATACAGTGTATCTGATTTAATGAATATTTGGATTTAGCAGACTGTTTTAGGTGCAAAGGAAGTCTCATACTCAATGATTTGTGCAGATGGATGAACCAGAAACTTTTACATCATCTGAAGAACAACTTCTGAGACTGCCATCATTTAGAGATTTATATCTTTTATTATTATTTTTAGGGTTTTTTAAGAGGGGTTAGTATAATTATTTTTTTTTTAAAAAGTGACTTTGACTTCTTCAACCTGCTACCAGAAAACAAATGGTACATCTCCATCCATATATTACAATTCAGATACATTTTTATTCCCGAGCAGACTTAATTAGAGCAAAGGAATTGCTGTTACTCAATATTTAATATTAAAACTGGAGAGTACATTAAATATTTCATGTTATAATAAAATATCAATCCATTAAATTGAGCATTTACTGTAATTTGATCTCTAATGACATGATGCAATAATATAAACTATATATAGTGATGTACACTGACATGATACATGACATACTGAAATGATGCAGTGATGTAAACTAACATGATATATGACATACTGAAATGATGCAGTGATGTAAACTAACATGATATATGACATACTGACATGATGTAATGATGTACACTGACACATGATATGATGCAGTGTAGTGATGTACACTGCCGTGCTGTAGTGTGACATGTACTAATGTAACTTACTCTACTACAACCCACTACTCATCTCACTATTAATTCAGTACTAGAAATGTTGGTGTGTGTGATTTTCGAAGTAGTTGTTTTATTATAACTTACTGCAGTGTCACGCTGTCTGTCATGGTATTCCGGATTGTCATCAAAATGAATATTCTCAAGCTGATCATAAACATCACTTTCGTCAGTGGACTTTTGAATACTGGAAAATAATACCAAGCAGGATTTTATATTGATAAAGAATTTCTCCATGTGTTGATTTAGTTTAAAATATAAATAATTAAATAAATAAAATAACTGTTGTCATGATAACTTCTAACAGTTTCCAAAAGTAAACCCTTTCACGTAGAGTATGAAACTAATAATAATAATAATAATAATAAAAATAATAATAATAAAAATAAATAACAGGCAGTTCAGTATATTTTCAGAGTTAAATAATTACAAATTATTATTATTATTTTGTTTTTTATAATAAATGCTAAGATTTTTAATATATTAATTTAAACACCTAGAAATATAGCTCAATTCAAGATCAAGTATGGAATTCCAACTGATGCATGCATTTCATCTTTATAGAAATATTACTGATTTATGCAAATAACTTAAAACAGAACAATTTCAATCTCACACTGGATATTCGTGAAGTTAAAATTAACCTATAATTTAATGTTGCATAACCATCATCTTCCTTGTGTTCTGTACATTCATTTGTCTGAAAATATTAGAAAACAAAAGTTTTTGTCAAATTTTAAAAATATTATAATTCTTAACAAATGTTATTATTATTTTTTTCACAGCAGTATTGCAAGTATGATATTTTGGAAACTGAGATCTTCTTAGATGCCTCCTGCTACATTTGTGATTACTAAAAAACAATGGTGATTCATGTAATGCTTTTTAAAATTTCTTATTATCTATTACATTTGACGTTAACAGTATAGAAATTGGTTTCTATTTCTTGATCATTTACCAGTTTAAACAAAGATCAGAAAGATTAAACAACTTTTTAATTTGATGCTTATTTCTCTGCCCATTCACCCCACACAAAAAAAAAAAAGAAAAAAAGTGGATGTGTAATTTTATTTTATTTCTTATCTTTCTACCCTGTCTACAATACTCATATTGATGTACTGCCAGGAGGGAGGTTGGTCAGTACATTTCTGGAGAAGACCCTCTTTCTCTAGGCTATAAATTACAGGATTCACATCTGAACGTGATTTATAACCACAGGCTTTTGCAATTTTTATTGTTTCCTGTGGTCCTGGATTAGTTTTTAAAAATTCTAGTATTTTATCTTTTAATTCACTCTGAAAAGTAAACAAAAGGATTGAATTCACTTTCTTTAAATGTGCTTTTGAATATTTTTATAATAATATCATGAATAATGGACAGCATCATAATATTAATTCTATGTGAAATGATTTTATGTAACAAGGGAAAGAAAAAATCTGACACCTCAGTTCTGCACACCATTCTTACTTTTTAGCAGGAAGAGATAATTTTCATGCACACACTTATAGACATACTATTCATAATAAAGAGAAAATATTCTGATTCTGTTTTAAGATAATAGGCACCATAAGTCCCATGCTCTCCATGTATGCTGTGGATTGCTGTTAATAGGTTTTTTAAGTGGTTCTGTGTGAAATGCCCTTAGTGTGCTGCTTTGCCAGGTGTCCTGTAATGGTGTTAGCATGTTATAAAACACACAACCCACTTCTCTAAATCAATTTGCACAAGAAATTAGAAAATGCTGAATACTGTATGTTTCCATTTTTAATATTTACTTACAGTTCAGATTTTATGCATCAGTCACAAAGATTGGGATAATAATGAAACATTTATTTTTACCTTATCTGGCTTATTATCAGCACTTCTGGCATCAACATACATGGAAGCTTCCCCTTTTTCTGCAGTTTCAATGTTTCTTAAATATGGCCTTCCTGAATGACCTACATCTGTGACATAATCACCTAAAATGCATACACACATTTTTAAATACAGCTATAATACAAAGGTGGGAGGGAGAATGAAAAACGTATGAGAAAGAGAACAAAACTTTAACTTTTTATTTTTATTTTTCATGAAGAACCTGAAAGGCACTAAAATTTCTCAGGACTATTAAAATGTAGTTTGTATTACATATTATATCAATTAATTCAGTCTGAATTTAAATTAATCCATTAGTTTTCATCAATTGTTTTCTGATAAATATATACATACATATGTAAATAATACACACATACCTATACTGGTATAAATACTGACTGTAATAATCCAGTAGATGTGGTGAGGAATACTGACAATGCTGATCAGGCAAATACTGTATCAATATCTATTACATATTATAAAGAGATTAATTTAAGCCATTCATTTATCTTATCCAAATCTGTCACACCCAGGATATCATAGCTCAGTTTCAGGAATTCAATTAAAATTAAATTCATTATTCTTTTCTTTGTTTTCTTTGTAAATAGAACTTACTTTTTGGCTTGCCAAATTTAAATTCGTTAACTGTAGTCCGATTTATGTCTGAAACAGAATGAGGATTTTTTTGCGGTAGACTGTTCCAGTGATTATCCACTTGTCCTGCAAAAAATGACAACAAACATTAAAAATAAATAAAATTCAGAATAAATGAATTTCAAATTATAGAGATTTATAAACAAACACACACACACACACTTCATAAGCTGGATAACAAAAAGGAATTTTCTAACAATGAACAGATAAGGACAATAAGGCCACACATATCTACAAATCCTTTATAAATTCAACAATGCATCACATATGAACAACTTTCTTGTAAATTTTGTAGTCGGTTTGTGTGAAACAGTCAAATTAATTTATTGAAACGTTTCCATGACTTAGTTAATCACAGGGTAGCAATGACATGCTCCAGGATCAATCCTCCTAATTTTACTGCAGGTGATGGCCAATCACTTTTTTAACAAACACCAAGCTATGATCTTTTTCATTTCTAGAGAAAAAAAAATATATTACAAATCTGTTGCTGCTAATCTCTCTCTCTCTCTCTCTCTCTCTCTCTCTCTCTCTCTCTCTCTCTCTCTCTCTCTCTCTCTCTCTCTCTCTCTCACACACACACACATATAAATAAATAAATCAAGTTTTGCAACCAAGAACTATTAATTTAAAAATATATCAATAAACATAAACACAGTCCCATGTAGTATTTATATTTGTAAAGTTCTTTTGTTAGTTCACATGAAGACATGTTAAAACTGAAATTGAAAAATACTTTTAATTTCTTCAAAAGTACATGCTACGTGATGCAACCGGACTTCTTCATGTCTGAGTGTTCTCAGTAAGCTGTTAAACCAGTCATAGTTACGTGAAAGACGATTCAGCAATAAATAAGCTGCTGCCATTGCTCCTTCAGTTGTTTCTTTTGCTAATATTAAATCCTATGCAAAAAATAAAAAATACTAATAATATATATATATATATATAGATATAGATATAGATATATAACTTAAAACATAAACTGATTATGTATTTTGCTTAATGAACATTTTTAAGATTGTAATAATATAATTATTTTACATTTAAAAACTTTAATATCTAACTAATTATTACTTGGTTACAAATCAATTATCAATATGTTTTTGGTTATGAAATTATATGGTTCTCATGAAACTATTCAAAACCTCCTTGACTTGAAACTTTTACTGACAAATATTTAAAATCTCTGCTAGACACACCCTATATCTCTTATTTTCCAACCTAAAGTGAAACTATAAAATTAAATCCATTCAAAATAATAATAATAATAATTATAATAATAATAATATTAATTAAAATTTCTTTCTCCATTTTTCTTCTTTTTTTTAAATATATTATTTATTTTTGTTATTGGTGACTTTGTTAAACTGTCTGTCATTGTTGTTTAAAGAATGAAAGTTCTATTATTTTAATATTTAATACAAAACACCAACTAACTTCATCTTCCCTGGAAATACGATGAACATCTAAATAAGGTATTATTTGAGATGGCACTATTTTTGACTTAAACTCAGACGATAATCTTCTTACTAAGTCATTTTCTCTCAAATGCTCTTTATCCATGATAAACAACTGGAAACATAAAATCTTACTATTTTAATCTAATACAAAAATAATTTTTTCTCTCTTTATATATATCTAATAGTAACGAAAGATATTACACTAATTTCAAATATATTAAACTGTTTCGAATTTGACAATTAACTCTTTTTTTAAATAAAATATTAAACATTTATTTTTATTTTTTATTATTTTTTTTTTTTTTTTTTTTTTTTATCTCAACGATATATAATAATATTTCTATATTAGTCAAATTATTCAGCGAGAAAATGAAAGTAGAAATTTGCTGACCAGGAAGTAAATATTTGTATAACAAAGTTTCTAATTTTGAATTAAAATAAACTGAAATATAATTTCTGATGATCGTAACTGAATTTATAATAATACTACTACTACTACTACTACTACTACTACTAATAATAATAATAATAATAATAATAATATACAAACATTTCAAATATAACTGACTAATAAACACCCGACGAAGATTTTACTGCTAGTGCTTTCCATAGTAGTGTTTCTTTCTGTGTAATTTCCACAGGTTGCTGCGCACCTACCCTCTCCCCCCTCATGTTTTATATCTTTTTTGTTATTTTTAATTTTTAATTTTTTTTATTTTAAAATTTTAATTTAATTTTATTATTATTGTTTATTTATTTATTTTAACTTTTTCTTTGATTTTTTTCTTGTTCTTGTTGTAGCTGTTGTTTCTTTGTTTTTTAAATTTAAAGCAGATGTTATACACTATTTTGGTAATGTTTGTATCGTATATAAATAACACGCGCTGTTTAAGTGTTTGGATTGGATTTGTCATCATGCAAAGACCAAGCAGTTTTGTTCCATTAGCAAAGAACTGAAGACTTAAGTTTATTTTAGTTTGGAATCAGTTTAAAGAAACAAAAATTGTAAAGTTACAATTCAAATAAATACTGTTGTGCGTGTGCGTGCAGGTTGAATTTATTCATAACCTTTCTTTCTTTTTGAATATATGTATGTTACAGCTAATGATTAAAGAACAAACTCAGTCTAATGGAAGTGGGATTTCTCTTATGATGGATCTTAAACCTGTATAATATGACTCACACAATGGTAGGTTGGAATGTGCTGATCGTGTCATTAAAATGTTTCTACCTTCTTTCCCATTAGTCATTTTATAGATATTTTTAATTACTAATTTGTTTATTTGTTTGTTTTGTTTTTGTTTTTTTTTGTATGTTTGTTTCTTTGTTTCTTTGATTTTGTACTTCTGCAGTAGAAGATTAACTGACTGAAACGAAACTGAATACATAATAAAATAATTTATTCTTTATATAAAAATATTTAATATTTTATTTACA
Organism: Chrysomallon squamiferum; assembly: GCA_012295275.1. Lineage (NCBI taxonomy): Eukaryota > Metazoa > Mollusca > Gastropoda > Neomphalida > Peltospiridae > Chrysomallon > Chrysomallon squamiferum. The sequence goes on along the minus strand of CM022671.1, from coordinate 33,372,031 downwards.
CCAGAACTGTTATTCTTAAAAAGGTATTTTTCAATCATAATCAAGTATATGATTAACAAGATATTAATAATTTGTAAGATCTCATGTTGTAATTCAACAGATTTAAAAAATAATAAATAAATAAATACAAATATTATAATATTTATTTGATTTACATAATAAATAGATCATTTTTTAAATACTCATACAAATATAAAATCAATATATAACAACATTTCTAAAAAATGTACATAATTGTTTCATAAGAATTTTAAAGACAATTTCAATATCTTCATTTTAAAAGGCCTCTGCTATTTAAAAAATTTAAATCTTATAAATTCCTTTGAATAATTTTTTACTCTTAGATTAAAATAGGTCATCAAAACAATTTCAGTTATTTTAATTCCAACTTCAAAATTTCACATTTAAAGTGTACAACCTAAATTATTTGCATTTCAGATGAATGACAAATTTCATTTTGGATTTAAATAACAGCTGGATATTGACAGATTTTGTAAACTTTGAACAGTACTAGTCCAGATATTTGTACATCAGAGATTATCAATGTGCTCGCTTCCAGTTACAATTAACTGCTTCACAACCTGGAACTGTTCCAAATTCACTCACAGAGACGTGACTTCTCTAATTTTAGATAAGCACTTTTCTTATTTTGTTTGTTTTTCCTGCCATGCTGTAATGTTATTTAAAAAGTCACAGATGTATGATTTGAAGAAAACATTTATCATATGCAAAAATGATGTGTTGGAAGGTTCTCATTTTGTCGCTTTTTTTACCCAGTATTTCATTATATCTACGAAAGTTCTTTTCACATCATCTGAAAACAAAAGTTTTTAAAGTTAAAAGACTACATCAAATGCAATTTGCAAAAAGAAAGAGGTTTTCAGATATATTTTATACAGATTTTATAAAGATATATTATTTCACATTAACCTTACTTTCCTTGGATTATTTCCGTTTCTATATATGAAATGCCACAAAACAAAAGGAAAATTTCAGTCTGTCTGCATACTCTAGAAATTGTTATCACCATGCTTTATTATTATTAAAGGTTGATCTGAAGTTGTAAAGGAATGTTAGAAGTACAGAAGTGATTCATATTTAACAACACTGGAAGAAATCATTTAAAAAGAAATGACTGATCTACTTACTCAAACTAAATGATTAAATATTATAATTTTTAACATTTTATAACTCTTTCAATTGACAAATTTAGTTTTAAAAATCTCATTAACTCACCTGCCAGGTAGGCGAACGGGTATTACATTGTTTAATAATGTTTTTTTCGGCAAGGCCGTACAGTGATGGATTAACATACTTCCGTGTTTCACAACCACAAGCTTTCGCAATTGTCAGTGTTAGTTGTGGCTCTGTCTTAGTTTTCAAAAATGCTATTATTTTTTCTTCTAAATCATTCTACAAAGAAAACAATAACAATTTTCAAAACTAAGATTCAAAGTAGCCCTTTGCCTAAGTGTAATAACAAATTTAAAAAAAAAAAAAAACAATAATAATAAATAATTTTAAGAAATACATACATATATATTTTTACCAGTTCATATAAATGAAAGGTTTAAAATTGTAATGTATAGTTACATCTTGTTGATATCTTGTTTACAGTAAAAAATATATTTTGTTGGCAAAATGGTATATTTATGTTTATGACAAAAAAGGTAATCTGAATTGTGAAGTCTGTGTTACCAAATTGGTGTGGACTAGTAAGTAAATAAGTGACACTTGACAGTTTAACTCTGCACACAAGAGACACTGGTGGGTATTTAATTTTGCACACACAAGGTGCACACTTAGCTCCACACACACAAGGTGCACACTTAGCTCCACACACACAAGGTGCACACTTAGCTCCACACACACAAGGTGCACACTTAGCTCCACACACACAAGGTGCACACTTAGCTCCACACACACAAGGAACAAGGTGGATGCTTACTTCTGTACAAAGGATGGGTTTTTTTCAGTCAGAAGAATGTATTTCTCTAAAGGGGCAAAGTCAAAGTAAAACACTTTTGTGTCTGACATGTTTAGGAAACTTTAGAGAACATTAAATGATTCTTCTCTTACAAGATCTTTAAGTTAAGTTCTTAGGCACCAACATCTTCGAAAAAATAAAGAATTTTATTAGACCATTTATTTGTCATAACACAATTATAAAGGGCATGTTGTAGCATGCATAAGTTTGTTTCAGTGACACACCACACATTAACACTTCTAGTTGCATGATATAATGACTTGAAAAAGACAAATGACTTCAGTCTGGTTTAAAAAATTCCCAAATTAAACCTTTTTTAGGTTTAAAGTATGAAATGGATTATTATTTTGATGAAAAAGACAGCAACCTAACAAAAGAAACCAGGTTTTTTTTATAAACATTAATTTCATCTTTCAAATAAAATAAAAATGCCTGACCATCTAATTACCACATAATCAATGCAGAACATCTATTTCATCACAGTGTGCAGATTTCACAAAACTGATCAAATGTTTTCAGTGCTTAACTATTTCAATAACATTATTTTTAATAGAACAGTTAACTAATAAATGCAAACTCTGGAATCAGCCTTTTATTCTAATAAGATATTAATTTTGTTATATAATCATTTCTGCGAGTTGAATATCTTACAAAATGTTTATAGATATATGTATATGTGTGTCTGTATATGGGTACCTTTATATGCTTCACTGTAATAACAAAATAAATGTATATAGTAATACAATGAAAATAATGTAGATAATATATTATAATATAAACAAGATTCATATGAGTTATAACACATGCACACTCACACACAAATACACACACAGACACACACACACACACAGTTATCACGTATACCAAAATAATCAAAACATGGTCTTACTAATTTCTGCTGCTCACAATGGTTGTACGAAGATCCACAAACATGAGAAGTGGGCTTATTATTTTCATTCTCTTCATGAGTTACCCTTTTAGTGTTTTTCCCACTGTCTGTTTTATACAGATCAAAAAAATATAAATGTCACATCAGATTGTAAGTACTGCTAATAAGTATTGCTAATTTATCATAGCATCTCTGTGTATGTATTGTAAAGGTATGTGTTCTTGTAAGTCTATGTGTGTTATACCAGTAAGTGTTTCTCTGTGTTTCATACCAGTATGTATGTGTGTTCTTACATTACATATATGTTTTTTGTACCAATCTGTATATGTGTGTTTCATACCTAAATGTCGTCAGTTTTCATATATGTATATCTTTGTGTGTGTATGTGTGTGTGTGTGTGTGTGTGTGAAAATGAAACAGGTCAGAACACTTTTATTTCTGGTAATCATTTGCCAAAACCTAAAGATAATGGTTTATGCATTCAGCATAATGTGTTAGTATGGTTACCATTCTAATTATTCATTATGAATAAAACTAGTACAAAATAAAATGCTTTTTTATTATTTTCTTTGCATTTTGTTAGTGTTATAAAAATTCATGTTCATTTTTAGAATGTATTATTTTGATATTCTGTTTTATTTTCACACAACCTGACTGATGTGAAAGTATATAAAATATCATTATGAAAATTACATTTCACCTTCTCTAATAATGTAATTTTATATAGAGATATAAGAAACTGATCTTATTATATTCAAATTTATTTTGATTTATTTTACAGATTTACTGAATCTTATCTTCAGTGTATGAGCTATTCTGTGTTCCTTTTTTCATTCTGCTCCATTTCCTTCAAAACGGTTTGAAAATAAACAAAGACAATTTATTTCTAAGACTTATATTAAAAATAGCTTCAGTATTTTATAATGTTATTCCATCATCATATAAATTATTGAAATATACCCACTTATTTATGGCTTTGATTTCACGATTTATTCACCATCAAAAATGTTTACTATTTTGGGTATTTTACTGGGGTTTTTTTGTTTTGTATTTTGAAATAAAACATTTCTAGATTCTGAATTTCATAAATGAACCGACCTCTGACATTTAGCCATCATAATATGTGAACTCTAACAAACGAAGTGTCCTGTTTCTTTTCCTTTAAACATAAAATAACACATAGTACTTAATGAAAAAGTGTATACACAGTGTGTTAGATAAAGTGGAATATATACTGCTACTGAACATTATCAAGAAGAATAAAAAAACGTATATTAATTACATTTTTAGTTAACTAGATAACTTACTGGCTGTCTCATTAGCTCGTGCTCCTTCAAGTTCTTCTGCAACCTGTGAACATGACTGAGCCTGCAAAATATAATAATTGATTCAGTTTGAAAGACTTAAAGCACTGTTCTTTTATTCCAGGAGTCTACAAAGTAGTTCATTAAACAGAAATCACTAAGAAGTTTTGAAATTTTGAAGTAATTTAATAATGTTATTAATTATACATTTTTTGCTGTAGTGTTTTTTGTCCTTGTAATGCCAAGCATTTCTGTTGCTGAATCCGGGATTAACCAAGTCTTAAGCAAATGGAACATGGAAAAACTATTGGAGTCATTTGTAAATTTGTTTTATATTGAATATCTGTTAAGAGAACACTTACAAATATGAAATATTAGTTATCTACAATTTGTTCCATTATATTTCTGTTCCCTTTGTAAGTCTTTGAATTATAACTTATTAACAAACCAAAGAATGAAAAGATGTTAAGGTGTACATATTTTTAAATATTTAGTTGATGAATGTGAAACAGCACTGATAAAGCATATTTTTTTTTTAATCTTAAAATTTTATTTTGATTCATTTGCAGTCAACTCTCAGAATAACAGCCTTGTTAGCTAAGTCCATATAATTATTTCTTTTGTAAAAGAATATTATCTCCAGGTAAGGAATATTTATTCCTACCCATGAACATGTGTTTGCCCATGTTAAGTTATAGAATTATAGTGACATTTTCAGACTTGGAAAAAAATACATTTTTTAAAACTCATTTTCCTCAATATTTTCATACCAGTGTACTAAATGTCCTCAGTATTTTTACAAATGGAAATAAAATGAGAAAAATGAAGTCATAAGCTGCAGAAGAGACAGGCACATTATCCAGCTGTAAATTACTAATTTTCCTAATGTTAAACAATAAATAATTGAAAATGCATATTCAGTAGAATAATATACTTTTATTACATGTGTGTATATATGGTGAGAATATATATGACAATTATGAGACAAACTTTTATTTAGTGATTGCTGGTCATACAAGGAAAGTTAAAGCTGCTATTCAGTGCCAAAGACTTATGATTGTGAATGTTGTGATAAGCTTAATTCTTTGATAAATCCAACCATCAAAACTTGCCCAGGGAAAAACATACTTTCAAACTGATATTTTTACAGAAGAACTGTAAAAATACAGAATACTGTATGATCCATTTTTAATATTTACTTACAGTTCAGATTTTATACATCAGTCACAAAGATTGGGATAATAATGAAACATTTATTTTTACCTTATTTGACTTGTTATCAGCTCTTCTGGCACCAGGCATTCCTGGACGACCAACATCTGTGGCATAATCTTCTAAAACACACACACACACACATATATATATATACATTTTTAAATACAGAAATCAAAGGTGGGAAGGAGAACCAGAAATATTTTAAAAAGCAAAAAATAAAATGCAAATGAAAAAAGTTTGAGAGAACAAAACTTTAACAAACTTTTTTTCATGAAGAACCTCAAAGGCACTGAAATTTCTCAGAACTATTACAATGTAGTTTGGATTACACATTATATCAATTAATTCAGTCTGAATTTAAATTAATTAATTAGTTTTCACTAACTGTTTTATATTTATATAGAGATAGCTAGGTACATAATACATCTACACATACACTAGTATAAATACTGACTGTAATAATCCAGTTGATGTAGTGAGGATCATTGACAATGGTGATTAGGCAAATACTCTACCAGTATGTCTACCATTATTTATGAAGAGATTAATTTAGGTCAGTTTTAAGAGTTGAATTAAAATTAAATTCATTATTCTGTTCTTTTTATGTTTTTTCAAATAGAACTTACTTTTCATCTTGCCAAATTTAAATTCTTTAACTGTAGTCTGATTTATGTCTGAAACAGAATGAGGCTTTTCTGGCGGCAGACTGTTCCAGTGATCATCAACTTCTCCTGGAAAGATGACCAAAAACAAATATAAGAAAGGTTAGAATACCTGAATTTCAAATTACACAGATTTATAAACACACACACACACACACACAGACATAAGGTGGATAATGAAAAGGAATTTTCTAAGAAAGAAGTGAAAATGTTTTATATATATATGTTTCATACCAGTATGTCTGCATGTTTTCATATCTGTGTGTTTGTGTGTGTCTATATTGTGTGGGGATTTTCCTCTGTCCTTTCGTTCTAATTTAATCCAGCCAGCATCTATCTCCTTTGAAAATAAACAGATAATTGATCAATGATGTACTCAACATCTTAATATTTAATAACTCCAGTTGAGTTTTCAACTAAATTTATGGTCTGTGCTTTTTTTAAACCAAACAATATATACAATCCCCTTTTATAATATGTTTTATAAAAAAATAAATAATGGAAAGTACTATATGAATGTGATTCAATATTTGTTACAGTTGTCTCTCTGGTAATGATATATGTGAGGTATTTTAGCATGAAACCTTTTGTTTCAGTAATAATTTTAAAAAAATACTTACTTTTAATTTGCAGAAATATATCTGCAACATGGCTCAACTTCAAATCTTCGATTCTCAAAGTTTCTATAATTTTCTCAAACCAGTTTTCTTTTCTAGAAAGAATATCCAACAATTCTTTTGCTGCAAGATGTCTTCCTTTCTGCTCTTGTTTAGCGTTTATCAAAGACTACAAGAAAATCAAAAAATTAATGCTATAAAAGGTTTTTTTGTGGGGGGTTGAACTGTCTGAAGTTATAATGAGATGCAGATAATGTTACTAATGGACATTTTGACTGTGACAGTCACTAAACATGATCACCATTGCCAACCAGCTCTATCACTGGTCAGTGAGAGAAAATAACATTTACTAATCAGACTGAAAGTGTTCAGAAAATTATAATTTAATAAACCAGAATACAAGTAGAATGTCTTTATTTAAACTATATTGATTATTATTATTATTATTATTATTATTATTATTATTATTATTTAAACTTCAGTAAATGTTGTACAATGATAAAATAATAAAAGTGTTAAAATGTAATTTTTCTTCTATTTCACAGCAGAATAATTATAATGCAATACTGTAACTGATATAATTAATGATGTAAGAAAGAATGTTGATGTTTCATAAAAAGGCTTTATACAAATGTATATATCTATCCACAGATCTATCCATATATATATATATATATATATATGATTTTTACTTAAAAAGAATAATGATTATCAGTTACTGGCTCAAATTGATAATTTTGATTCATCATTCACACACACACACATGCACACATGTCAACACACAGAATATTTTTTTTGTTCTTCTCTTTTTGGTACAAAGAATCATTTGTTCATGATTAGTTTTCAGTATCCACAGAAAGTGTGTTACCAGTAAAAACATTACAAACAAATTTTAACTTAGTTAATAACCAGACGGGATTTATCTAAATTATTACTAACCGTTTCAGAGGGAAGGAGAATATGAACATCAAAGTAAATCATACACAAAGATGGATCAATCAAGTCCATAAACTGTGGTGTCATCTTTCGTACCAGATCTTGTTCTTTAGTTGGATTCATGTTTTATTCTAATCAGATTCCTAAAAATAAATACATAACTGAGTGAATGTACATTTGTTTACTAATTGTAGCACATTTTAATATTAATATTTATTGTGGTTTGTTTGGGGTTTTGTAATGTTTGTATCTGAAAGGTGAAATAAATGAACTTGTAATCTCAGTTAATGTAGCACAACCCACAACACAAAATAAACATCTAAGTACACAACATGGGTATTATTCTTACTAATTTCATATTTCAAATGAATTTAAAATTTTAGAGTTTGACAATTCATTTTTATTAATGTATTATTATTATTATTATTATTATTATTATTATTATTATTATTATTAATCAGTTTGTTTTATCTCAAAGATATAATGATATAGAATATTTTAAAGTGTCAGTTTAGTCAAATTATTCTACAAGATTTCAACGAGAAAGTGAAAGTAGAAATTTGTCGGCTAGGAAATGATTATTTATGTTATAAAGTTTCTGAAATTTCAGTTAAAATAAACTGAAATATAATTTCTAATGATCGTAAATGAATTTTTGTTAAAATCATTATAACTATATATACATTTCAAATAAAACTGAAAAGTAAACTCCTGACGAAGATTTTACGTACAGTGTTTTCCACAGTTTTTTCTATGTAATTTCCACAGTTTGCTGCGCACCTACCCACTCCTCCCTCTCGTTGTACATGTATTTCCTTTTTCTTCTTCTATCTTCTTTCTTTTTTTCATTTTTATTTCTTAGTTTTTCTTTTTAAAGTTTATAATCATTATTTATTTATTTATTTTTATTTTATTTTATTTTATTTATTTATTTATTTATTTATTTTTTTTGATGTATAGTAGATATCACACACTATTATAGCAAGGTTTGTATCGTATATAAATAATACTCGTTGTTTAAGTGTTTGGATTCGATTGATCATGCAGTTTTGTTCCATTACCAAAGAACTGAAGCCTAAATTTATTTTAGTTTTGAATCAGTTTAAACAAACAAAAATAGTAAAATTACAATTAAAATATCTCTTATGATGAACCTTAAACCAGTATAATATGACTCACATAATGTAGGCTGAAATGTGCTGATCATGTCATTAAAATGTTTCTACCTTCTTTCGCATTGGTCATTTTATTTTTATTTACTGTTTCTTTGTTTGTTTTTGTTTTTGTTGTTGTTGTTTGTTTTGTTTGTTTCTTGTTGTTGTATTTTGTTTGTTTGATTTTGTTTGCCTGCAGTAGAAGATTCACTGATTGAAACAAATCAGAAAACATAGTAAAATAATCTATTACATATATCAAAACATTTCACAATGTATTTGCACCAGAACAGTTATTCTTAAAAGTGTATTTTTCAAACATAACCATTTGTATAATTAACCAGATATGAATCAAAAACAACTAATGTTAAAATATAACACTGCCGATCAATAGATTTAATAAAATAATAAATGAATAAATAAAAATAGTAATATTTATTTAAATTACGTAAGTAAAAATAGATCATTCTTAAACATTCTTAGAAATGTTCCTCTGACAAAAATATCAAAATCTGTATATAACAACTCTTTTAAAAACTGCACATAATTTTTCGGTAACAATTTTATAATTAATTTCATGAACTTGATTTTAAAAGGCCTCTTTTATATTTTTTTATTTTTTAATTTCATAAACTGTTTAAATAATTTTTAATTCAGTTATATTATGTTTGATAGTAACTCGGGTACCTGGCCTATAACAATTAATTTATCAATATAATTCACGCCTATACGTCGTTACGGTTTTACAAGTCAAGGGCATATCAATCGTTTTGTTTTATTTCTTTTTTATTTAAAAATTTTATATTTTATTTTTTTTTATTATTATTATTAAAAAAAATTATTATTATTATTTTTCTTTTTAACTTTTTTTTTTTTTTGGTTTAATTTTATTATTTTTATTATTATTTATTTAATTATATGTGTTGTTTGTTTTTTTATTTCTGTTTTTTTTTTTTTTTTTTTTTTTTTTTTGTATCCATGTCAAGTAGGTGTTATACACTATTCTGGTAATGTTTGTATCGTATATAAATAACACTCGCTGTTTAAGTGTTTGGATTGGATTTGTCATCATGCAAAGACCAAGCAGTTTTAATCCATTAGCAAAGAACTGAAGACTAAGTTTATTTCAGTTTGGAATACGTTTAAAGAAACAAAAATTGTAAAGTTACAATTAAAATAAATAAATATTGTTGTGCGTGTGCTTGCAGCTGGAATTTATTAATAATTTTTCTTTCTTTCTTTTTGAATATATGTATATTACAGCTAATGATTAAAGAACAAACTCAGTCTAATGGAAGTGGGATTTCTCTTATGATGGATCTTAAACCTGTATAATATGACTCACACAATGGTAGGTTGGAATGTGCTGATCGTGTCATTAAAATGTTTCTACCTTCTTTCCCATTAGTCATTTTATAGATTTTTTTAATTACTAATTTGTTTATTTGTTTGTTTGTTTGTTTGTTTTTTTGATTTTGTAATCCTGCAGCAGAAGATTAACTGACTGAAACAAAACTGAATACACTGTAAAATAATTTATTGTTTATATAAAAACATTATACAGTTATTCGTAATAATGTATTTTTCAATTATAATCAAGTATATGATTAACAAGATATCATGAATCTACAGCTACTAATGTTAAAATTATTATAACTCTGCTGTTCAACAGATTTAATAAATTATAAACAATACAAATGTTATAATTTTTATTTAAATTCGTTAAGTATAAATTGATCATTCTTAAATATTCATACAAATATTTAAATCAAGATATAAGAACATTTTTAAAAGCTGTAAATAATTTCTTTATAAGAATTTAAAAATTAAATTCATGAAATTCATCTATTTAAAAAAATTAAATTTCATAATCCTTTGAATAAGTCTTAACTCTTTGATTAAAATAGGTCACCAAATAAATTAAGTTATTTTAATTCCTATTTTAAAAATTCCTATTTAAATATACAACCTAAATTACTTATATTTTAGATGAATAACAAATTTCATTCTGGATTTAAATATTGGCAGATTTTGTAAACTTTGAACAGAACCAGTACAGATCAGATATTTGTACATCAGAGATTATCACTGTGCTTGCTTCCAGTTTACATCTGTAATTTTAAATAAGCACTTTTATTATTTTGTTTGTTTTTTCCTGCCATGCTGTAGTATATTTCATACGTCTGGAAGCATCTCATTTTGGTTCTTATGACATCATCTGAAAACCAAACAAAATATTTTTAAAGTTAAATGATAACATCAAATGAAATTTGTGAAGAGAAAATTATTTTCAGATTTATTGTTTGCAGATATTATTTAAATTATTAACATAAAACCTTACATTACTTGAATTATTTGCACTTCTGTGTATGAAATGTTATCACAAAACAAAAGAAAAGTTTCAGCCTCTATGCATACTCCAGAAATTGTTAACAAAAATACTTTTTTATTATTAAAGGTTGATATGAAGTGATAGAGGAAAGTTAGAAGTACAGAATTTAGTCATACAACCACACAAATTTATTCATGTAATTATGTGACTAATCTTTATGTAGTCATCATTTTCATCAAATAAACAAAAATAAACACTTTTTTTTATTTTTAACAACACTGAAATAAATATTATTCAACAAGAAGTGACTTACTTAAACTAAATGATTAAATATTATAATTTTTAACATTTTATAACTCTTTCAATTAACAAATTTAGTTTTAAAAATCTCATTAACTCACCTGCCAGGTAGGCGAACGGGTATCACATTGTTTAATAATGTTTTTTTTGGCAAGGCCATACAGTGATGGATTAACATCCTTCCGTGTTTCACAACCACAAGCTTTCGCAATTGTCAGTGTTAGTTGTGGCTCTGTCTTAGTTCTCAAAAATCTTATAATTTTTCTTTCTAAATCATTCTACAATGAAAGAAAATGAAAAACAATTTTCAAAATTAAGATTGCCTAACTGTAATAACAAATTAAAAAGCAACAAAAAAATAAAGAAAGAAAGAAAAAGAAAAGAAAATTATTTACCAACTCAGGTAATTGAAAATATTTTTAAAATTGAAATGTATAGTAATCTCACATTTATGTGATTGGGTGTATTGTAAATTAAAAAAATAGTATTTTGTTGTGGAAGTGGTATACTTCTTTTTATCACAAAAAAGGTAATCTGAATTGTGAAGTCTGTGTTACCAAATTGCTAGGGACTAGTAAGTAAATAAGTGACTTTTGACAGTTTAACCCTGAACACAACAAGGCACATTAGTGAATACTTAACACTGCACACAACAATGCACATTAGTGGATACTTAACACTGCACACAACAAGGCACATTAGTGGATACTTAACACTGCACACAACAAGGCACATTAGTGGATACTTAACACTGCACACAACAAGGCACATTAGTGGATACTTAACACTGCACACAACAAGGCACATTAGTGGATAAACACTGCACACAACAAGGCACATTAGTGGATACTTAACACTGCACACAACAAGGCACATTAGTGGATACGTAACACTGCACACAGCAAACCACACAGATGCATGCTCTGAAGGGTTAAAGTCAATACACGACAAACTTGTGTCCAACACTGTTACTTTTGGAGACATTTTAAGTGGGTGGCGTGAAGTTTGATGGACTATATGAGTTTCAAGCAGCTTCCTCAAACCTACTTACAACTCCATGATGAACAATAAACAAGTTTCATATGAGTTACAACATACCCACACACAGGCACACCCAAATAAACAAAACATGGTCTTACAAATTTGTCATTCCCAAAATCGTTCCTGGGAGAATCACAAACAGTGGGATTTTTATTTTCGTTCTGTTCATGTCTTTTCCCATCTGTTTTATAGTGATCTAAAAATATAATTGTCACGTCAGTTAGTATGTACATACATAAGTATTGCTAATTTATCATAGCATCTCTGTGTCTGTATTGTAAAGGTATGTGTGCTTGTAAGTCTATGTGTGTTATACCAGTAAGTGTTTCTCTTTGTTTCATATCAGTAGGTGTATTTCTTCATTAGGTATATGTGTTTTATACCAATATGAATATGTGTTTCATACCTAAATGTCTGAATGTTTTCATATAACTTTGTGTGTGTGTGTGTGTGTGTGTGTGTGTGTGTGTGTGTGTGTGTGTGTGTGTTTCTGTTTTTGTATATGTAAATATATATTTATTACTCATCTTATCTGGAAAATTATCTTTGGTTTTACAGGTAGAAAATCATTATATCAACAAATGAGTGTATGTGTGTGTGTGTGTGTGTTTACTCATGTTTCATAATAATAAAATAAGAGTGTACCTAAACAGAATGACATAAAACAAAATAATCTATTTTAAAAATGAACATGAATTTTTACAACACTAATAAAATGCAAAGAAAATAATAAAAAACCATTTTATTCTGTACTAATTTTATTTATAATGAATAATTAGAATGGTAACCATAGTAACACATTATGCTGATTTTGTATAAAACATTACCTTTAGGTTTTGGCAAACAATTACCAAAAATAAAAGTGCTCAGAGCTGTTTTATTTTCACACAGAACTGACTGATGTGACTCAGCTCCTGCAGTAAAAAATAAGAACAAAATTAATATGTTACAGAAGCAGTAATTTGTACCACTTGGATATAATAATTATTAGGTGTTATATTGATAATACTCCATGTGTTTAAGCTACATATTCAGATCAGATGATATTTTCTTTAATAGAATTACATCTTTTGAAAGTAAAAACAATATAAGAAAACAAATGTTTTTACTATATCTGTTATAATAGGAAACTTAAGTGATCATTTATGAAAGTGCAAGAGTTATTTTTCACTGCACACTGAGAGGGAAACACAAAAAAGTGGCCTTTAGTAAAGCTCTTGGTCTTATGACCAAGACAAATTGAAGAAATGAGAAGAGTTGATCCTACAACCACTTACAACTCAAGTAAGTTTTCTGCTTTTAAGACTGCAATTAAATAATGATAACAATCTAGACTCATGATGTGTAGAAAACTGCTTACCTCTGGACTTTTGTTCTAATTTAATCCAGTCAGCATCTACCTCTTCTGAAAACAAACAGAAACTTATGAATGACTTTCTCAATATCTGAACATTTAATAGCTCCAAGTAACAAAGAGAACATTGGTTTCTTCAAAAGCTAACAGAAATTATCATTTTATAATTATAATCATACAAAATAGACTAGAAAAAGAATATAAGTAAATAAAACCATACACTGAGTGTTCAACTAAATTTGTGGTTTGTGGGTTTTTTTAAATCAAATTATATAAACCAGTTAAATAATATAATTTATTACAGTTGTCAGTAATCTGTTACGGTTACCTTTTATAATATATATATACATATATACTGGGAAGTACTATATGAATGTGATTCAATATTTGTTACAGTTGTCTCTCTGGTAATGATATATGTGAGGTATTTTAGCATGAAACCTTTTGTTTCAGTAATAATTTTTAAAAAATACTTACTTTTAATTTGTAGAAATTTATCTGCAACATGGCTCAACTTCACCTCTTCAATTCTCAGAGTTTCTATTATTTTCTCAAACCAGTTTTCTTTTCTAGAAAGAATATCCAACAATTTTTTCGCTGCATATTGTCTTCCTTTACACTTTTCTTCAGCCTCTATCAAACTCTACCAGAAAAACAAAAAATGAATGCTATAAAAGGGTTTGTGTGTGGGGGGGTTGAACTGTCTGAAGTTATAATGAGATGCAGATAATGTTACTAATGGACATTTTGACTGTGACAGTCACTAAACATGATCACCATTGCCAACCAGCTCCATCACTGGTCAGTGAGAGAAAATAACATTTACCAATCAGAGTGAATGTGTTCAGAAAATTATAATGTAATAAACCAGAATACAAGTAGAATGTCTTTATATTAAACTATATTGATTATTATTATTATTATTATTATTATTATTATTATTATTAAAATATTATTATTATTTAAACGTCAGTAAATATTGTACGATGATAAAAAAAAATAGAAATTTTTCTTCTATTTCACAACAGAATAATTATAATGCAATACTGTAACTGATATAATTAACGATGTAAGAAAGAAATGTTGATGTTTCATAAAAAGGCTTTATACAAATGTATATATCTATCCACAGATCTATCCATATATATATATATATATATATATATATATATATATATATATATATATTTTTACATAAAAAGAATAATGATTATCAGTTACTGGCTCAAATTGATAATTTTGATTCATTACACACACACACACACACACACACACACACACACACACGATATTTTTTTGTTCTTCTCTTTTTGGTACAAAGAATCACTTGTTGATGATTAGTTTTCAGTATCCACAGAAAGTGTGTTACCAGTAAAAACATTACAAACAAATTCTCACTTAATTAGTGACACAACTTGATGGATCTAAATTGTCACTTACCTCATCAATGGAAGTGAGAACATGAACTTCAAGATGAATCATAAATGTAGATGGGTCAATCAATTCCATAAATTTTGGTGTCAACCTTCTTACCAGATCTTCTTCTTTAGTCGGACCCATGTTTTATTATAATCCAATTCCTGACAGTAAATAAATAAATAATTGAATGAATGAATATCTGTTTACTAATTACTTATTAAAGTTTACTGCGGTTTGTTTGTGGTTTTGTGATGAACTGCATCATCTTACAGGGAATCTTCGGATCTTTCCATACAAATGTACAGCAATAAAACTGATTGGCTGGATTTTGAACTCAATTTGTAATCCAGTTATCTATTGGTTAAAACTATTTTTACGGAGAAAAGAGTATAAAATTAGCATTCGGGTTTTTCCCTGTGTTCTGCATTGTCACGTATTTCGTACGGCCCGTAGAGAGTCGACTTTTCACGAAGCGACCGTTACGCCTCGCGCTTAGTTCATAAATGTTTCATCTTGATCTTCCTGTTCTCGGAAGTACTTTATTAATATCGTACGCCTGACCGCTTTATTAAGACGTTTTAATTGTTAATTATAATATAAAACAGTGCTATGTTCGCTTATCAAAACCTTTTTCATTTGTATCGTATTGTATTGTATTGTATTTTTATTTTTATTATTTTTATTGTTATTGTTATTATTTATTTATTTATTTTCTCCAGATGTAATGCTAATTTTATAATATATTAAATTTGATTTTTTTTTTTTTCTTTTTTTTTAAATTTATTATTGATTTATTTATTGATTTTTTAATTAAATTTGGTTTGGATTAAAACAAAACAAACAAAACGCCATTAGAAATACATCCGAAGTTATAATTATTTTAATTATAAGTAATTACTGCTGTCAAAATATAAGCAATTTCAGCGCGCGCATGTATGTTGCTAGTTTGCTTGCTTGCATGCTTATTTTTTTATATATATTTTTTTTCTTTTATGTTATTAATACTGTTTTTTGTTTTAGTCACAATTTCTTTTCGTTTCTTTCTTTCTCTTTTTTTTTTTTTTTTTTTAGTTAGTTAGTTTGTTAGTCAGTTATTTTAATACGATTATTCAGTAAACTTAAAGAATCAATTGGATTTACTGTCTCTAAGATCGGTCAATAAAGGACAACTGGAGATTACTTAACACAAAAAAAAATGTTATGCATATATTACTATTTGAAGAATACCACTTCCATAGAAGCGAATCCGAATATAAATGTGATCATACTCCGACATAAAAAAAATAATCATTATTTATTTATTACATAGTCAAATAGGATCTGTGAAAAATTTCGTCATTGTTAAAAAGTAAAAATTGCACACCAAAATAAATATTATTCACCTGAATGTTATTTAGCCCAAAAAGATAATTCGCACTTTGAAATAACCGGACACTATGATATGTATTTGAATGATACTGCTCTGTATTAACAGCAGCTAATTTGACTTAAATAAATCCCCAATGTAAGTGGATTTAATAACTACCTAAACACTTCCTGGGTTCTTGCATTTTCGTCCAATATAAACATAATTCGTTTGTTTGCTTGCTTGTTTCTTTCTTTATTTGTTTATTTACGTGTTTGTTTATTTATTTATTTATTTGTTTGTATGTTTATTTGTTTGTTTGCTTCTTTGTTTATTTTGGATAACAATTACTGTTATATTTCAAAAATTTCATGTTTGCGTCGAACTAAGATTTAATAGACTATTCATAATGAGACTTTAAAATCACACATTCAGTGCAATACAATAAACTTTTTTAATAATAATAATTATGTTGTTCTTTTTAGTAATGGTACAATATATACTAAACTAATCTCAAGTAGCAAAGCATTCCTGATAAAATATTACAAAATTAATTCTTAATCACATGAGCTCATTAAGTTCATTCCTTCATACTCTAGCCCCTGAACATACATGCACTACATTAATTTCTCTCGTTAAAATCACTGATGAAAACTAAATAAATATTCACTACTGGATTTTAACGAGGGGCACCTAGAACGCCTGATTTAGGACAACGCCTCAAACAGAGGATAAAGACCATGACTGTCACAGACAAAAAGTTTCATTTATTTGTTTAATTTTCATCCGTCAGCATAGAAATCTGATTTAATAAGAATTGATTCATTATCGTTAATGTTACTGTTGATACAACTGTAGTGGTGATAGTAGTAGTACTAGTAGATGTAGTAGTGATAGTAGAATTTTTTAGAGAATCAGAAGTAGTAATTGTACTGTTGTACTACTAATAAAAAAAAAGCCTCAGTTATTTATTTTTTGTACTTCCATATTCCTTTTTTTATTTCTAAGCACTATTTTTTTTCCTAGCAACCATACAAAACAATTAAATTTTTTTTTTTTTTTTTAAATAGCACAAATATGGGCAAACTCTGACTGGGCTGGAGAATGACATATGAGAAGCCTATTTGCATAACACTGCCAGTGTAATTAATTCACATCGATGTAGATTTTTGTTGACTTTTCCACTGATTAAACAATGTATTTATTATTTTTATATATTTTTATTTTTTTTTTTTTTTTTTTTTTTAAGAAAAACGTACAAAAAAAAAATCATAAAATAGTTTACGAAACATTTTTGCTCTCGTTGTTTTTATAGTCATAAAGATATTGGAAACACAAACAACAACAAAAACAAAAAGTGTGGTAATTACATTAAAATGGTTTTAGTCTGTTTTTTCAGTAAACCTCAAGTACATTTTAATTTAAAAAAAAAAAAAAAAAAAAAACAATAACAACAAACATACAAAAAACCGAAAACAATCTTTAAAAAGTTTACAAAATGTAAGTTATTTACTGACACCAGATGCATTTTCTGTTCATAGAGCTCATTTCTGAGATTTCTGATGCTGACGTCTCTACAGTCAGTCATGTCAAAATAAAAATACCTCTAAAGAAAATAATAATGTTATTATGCTATGTGACACTATGTATTGTATTTTGTGAGAACAAGACACGTGATCCGTTTAATGCGGATTAAGGTAAATATGATTATCCGCTACACTCAATCAATGTTGTTTAAATTTCACTTGTGCTAATTTGCTTTGTGAGAGCTTAAGTACACTGATCGAAAATTCAGGTCGGAATGTTTCTCAGAAAAAGCAGTCGGAGTTTGCATACGCCTGTATCCAAGTTTAAAGCCAGTATAGGAATAAATAATAATACAGTATAACTGAGACGAACCTATTAGTCATTTGTTTGATCCTCTTCAATCAAGTAGACGTGAAAACGTAAAAAGAAAAAAAAAATAGAAATATAATATAAGATAGATTTTGATTTGGCAGACTGTCAGAAAAAAATGAAAATGCTGCGTGAAATCACGTTTTCTAATTCTTATGAAGTTCTTGAAAGAATTTTAATGTGCGAAGGAGGAAAACGAAAAAGATAAGAAGAATTTCGAGACTGTACTTGGAAAGTTTAGGGCAGACATATAGAAAAGAAAGAAAAATATATGTGTATAGGATACTTTACTGTTTATTAAAACTGGGTGTTGATTTCGTCGGAAAATACAGTTCTACAATATGTTTTAAAGATAGAAATTTATGCTGGCGGAATGAAAAATGGATAAAATAATATAAACAGTTTCTTCCAGCGATGTTTTGGAACTAAAAGTAAAAATTATAATGCTTGTGAAAGCATAAGATACTCAGAATATTGTTAAAAGAAATAACGATAACAAATGTAACAACAATGTAATTTGAGAAATGTAAATTAAAATTATTCGACTGAAAGTAAAAATTAACTGACCAATTTTTCTATATTTTTAATTATTATTATTGTAATATTTCAAAATATGAACGAAACATATCATCAGTGTTTGTCGTCCTTATCTTCTCGATTTGGTTGGCCTGAAAAAGATGTGTCATCTCTGATAAAATTCCAGAATTTCAGCTCCAATCTGTCAAAGATCGCCATAAAGAGCAGACAGCTGCAAAATGTCCTGGATCTGGAAAAGACTGAACCTGTAGATTTGGCAAAACCGCTTTACGGATATGCAGCCCCAGTAATTATCTTCATAACATTTGTGTTAAATATCATTCTTACAAGAAATATACTTACCAAACGGCTGAGGTCGCCAACGAACGTCATTCTTGCTGCTGTTGCTGTAGCAGATACTTTAACAGGATTGGCAACGTTGCCGCATTTTATCTACATCTACGCCCTTGAAGGTTATAAAAGTTACCCTTCTGTGCTATGGTGTCACGTTTTTCATTACGGGACAGTTATTGTTCCAGTCGTTTTACATACAACTTCCTTATGGCTGACTGTCCTGCTGTCCTTACAACGTTATTCTGGCATATCCAACAAACACTGTCTAACTTGTATCACAGGATATAAAGGAGTTTCAATGACCATTGCAGGAATAGTTCTGTTTTCTTGTGTTTTGCATTCATTTCTACTGCTTGTGTACGTACAGCCCATCAAGGTCGTGGGGAAAAGGTTTTTTGACCAGTCTAGCATTGCTATCGTGAACACGTGTTCTCTGAGACTACGTATAGGTGTGTCCCTCGATTCCTTCAACTATCTATACACATGGATCAAACTTGCCCTTGCCGAAGTCTTACCGTGCGTCCTGTTAACGTTTTTCAACATTCTTCTAGTGAGAGTAACATACTCCAGCTTCAACTACAGACGTCGACTGGTGATTGGGAACAAACACTTGCAGAATGCAGAGCTGTGGCTGACAGTCAGGACGTCGGCGATGCTGTTGCTAATAGCTTTCAGAATTCTTCTCGTCGAGTCGTTCTATGCTGCGAATCTTCTGATCACCTTTGTACAGCAGTATCATAAAAGTGATCTTGTACCGAAAGATGCTCTCGGTGCTTGTTCCGTGGTCTCAAATTTTTTAGTGATAGCCACTTGTCCTTTCAATTTCTTGTTCTGTGTTTGTTTAAGCAGCAGTTTCAGAGACAGACTATCCCGCAGCTTGAAGCCCGGTAGAAGACGTAAAATTACGCCTAGACAACTGGAAGTTGCGCAGCAGGAAACTCGGGAATCGGTTCAGCAAATTAGTCTGATAAGCGTACTGCGATATTCGGAACAATCAAACTAGAACATTGCTCTCTCCCACTGTTTCGGATTCTCGTGACGGAGATTCCATTCGTCTGACTATTTAACCTTCGTTCAGAACAGTAACATAGAACAGTCTTAGTGTCTTTCGAAGGAATATTTGAATTTCTGTTAATAGCAATCCAATTGAAAAGATTATTTTTATTTTCATAAACTGGCACTATTCGAAATTCCACTGGAAATATTCGGATATTTGCATTTGAGACAGTGTTTTCTATTTCACAACGTATAACAGCAAGGGAAGAAAAGTGTTCTTAATTAGTACCAGAATGCTTTTAGATTAATGAACTAATTAGTGGTGGATGTATCGGTGTGAACCGTTACAGATATATATATTGTATCTTCACATACACACACTACACGCACACGCAAGCACGCACATACACACAGAAAGTAATTACACAAGAAATATTTTTATTATCCATTCAGATGCTGCAGTTCCTGAAGCAACGACAGCATAAAACAAAAAATACCTGAAATGAAAATAAAGACACTTGTTAATGTTAAAAGTCAACATTTAAACAAAATATAAAATACATTTAAGTATACCTGTAGGAGTAAAATTTATTGTACTTTTGAGTCATAAGTATATTTGTTTTGGCTGACGTGTCATCGCACATAACGCAGAATGACAGTCAAAATTACTGTTACAATTTCTTAACGCCGTCATTTTACTAATTCACAACAGAAGTTTTGACGTCACCCAGTACATTGTGCACGGAGTAGTACAGTGGTACCTTGACATACGAGTTCAATTCGTTCCGTAACTGAGTTCGTAACTCAATTTGCTCGTATATCAAATCAGTTTTCCCAAGGGAATTTAACTGAAATACCATTAATCCGTTCGAGCCCCCCAAAAACACCCCCTTTTTTTTTTCTTTTCTTTTTTTCTAACGTGTTTTATGGTACATATCATAGAAGTAGTAAGCCCGTACTGCCTAGCCAAGTCGACTACATGCACACCTCGCTCATGTTTTTCTATGATTTCATGCTTTAATTCAATGGACATCATCCGCTCCTTCTTCTCAGCATTGTCCTTTGCAATCACTTTCTTACGATCCATGGCTTAACTCGGATTTTGGCTAGCAACTCAACGCAAAAAATCGACCGAGCCAAGGTACCACTGTATTTGTTTCTTACAATGTTGGAAGAAACTTGGTCAAATCGGACCGACCTGTACGTAAATACGTCACACCTGAAAGATGGTGACGCTCTTATATATTTAAACTGCATTCTTTTGTTATTAGACTTTCATTATTAATAATAATAATAATAATAATAATAATAATAATAATAAAATAAAACATAACTTGGAAGTTAAAATTATCAAAATGTTTTAGTTTGTTAAACAGTCATGATGAAGTTAAATGAATAATTATGGTGAAAGGGTAAACAAACAACATTAAAGCTGCCGATACATAATTTCTTTTCATGTTGTTAAGTGTTGAAATTTATTGCACTGACAGTTTATGCAAACTGGTTTCACATATATGTCGATCATATACTATGGTTAGATCTCTATCTAAATATTAACAGCAGTATAAAAAGATCCCCAATTATTTATAAAAAATACGCGCGCATGCACGAACACCCAAGAGATCTTCCTGAATGTGATTTTGTCAGTACATAGACAGTATAATAATTGCACACAGTGGAAGAGGCAAAGAACTTTTAAACAATGTAACTGCTTAAAGTAGGAGACCGACGTAATGTCAACTTGGAATACATTCTAGAAACAAGCAAATTTCACAGTGAAAGAAAAAAATTAAAAACCGCTATCTAGCAAGAAGGAAAATATATTTATTACAATCGTTACACACACATACACGTCCATTGTAACATACTCTCAAATTCACAACGATTCATTCACAACGTCGCAGGCGAAACAAGAACGATAAACCTTTCTAATTCGCCCTGATATCGATATTTTTATTTTCAGGACCATCGAGTTTGCAAGGATGTATTAATAGTTTCAGTTTTTGAATTAATATATTATTATTATAATTTTTTGTTCAAACAAAGGAAAAATATAAATAATAACAATAATAATAATAAATCACAAAATGCAGAAATATTAATTTAAGGTTACAACATCAGGTTCGGTTTTAAGCCGATTAGACCGATTTGTTGAAACTGGGCCCCGCGCCTGAAGGAGTCTCCGCGCACTCGTTCGAAGTTTCTTGATACTGCAAAGAAAGCGTTAAAACTGTGCAGTCTGTCCTCGAGTATGTTTCAGTGTTTTATCTCTAACAGTTGTTACCTCTCGGCCGCGAGGTGTATCTGGAATTCAAGTTTATTCTGTTGTTTGCATACTAGAGACTATTTATCGATCTTCAGCTTTAGTAGGGGAGAGGCTCCCCGCTAACTGGGTCCTGATTATAGTCATTTTTAATCATCAAACCAGCGCTATCATTTGCTTGTTTAAACTAGTAATTTTTATATTTTATTTCTGTGGGAATTTTGCGAATACTTTTCTCTAAGTACGTGAAAATTAACCAGTTACGCTCAGTGTATTGTGACAGACGATACTATATAAAAATCAAACAAAAAAACAACAACAAAAAAAACACCAAAAAAACATGCATTTTAAATCATATTTTTAGTTGCAAGTTTAAATTAATGAAATGTTATGATTTATTTCGAATGATTCTTTATTTTTATATATCTTTATTTTGACATATTTTATTTATTTATTTTGAATTTTATGTTTTAAATTAGACCTGCCATAAATTTAGCAATAATACCGAACAAATGATTGGTCGTTATTACAAATCATTTGGGAGACAAAACAATTCTGAATTTTGAGATAGATTATACTGGATTTAACCAAAATTGTGTAAACGAAAACCAGTAAGCAAGGACGTACCTTTGAGGATTTTGATCCAGTATACCCTAGCAGACGAGTACCGAATATATGGGATATAGAATTAATTTTTTAAGAACTGGAAAAAAATAATTAAATTTCTCTTCAACTGCTATTCGTCTTCAAATTTGTATTAAAACAAATTTGGCTTCAAATAAAATATAAATCGGACATGAACATACACATAGATATTTCATGTTCAAAATTATTGATATTGACCTTTCATTCATAAATAAATATTTATAAAAAAAAAATAATAATAATAAAAAAAAAAAAAAATTCCAACAAAAATCCATCAGAAGGACTTCTGTCACAATTGTGGCCAGTTTTATTGATGCTCCTTAGCAGAGCTGAACTGTGAGATGACCTAGGCTATCTAGCCATAACATTCAGGAAACTAAACGAATTTAAAAATAACAGTCCATTTTAATAACGTCAATTTGTCAGTTTCAGAATGAAGTTCAGAATTTAGTTTATCTTGCTATTGTCTTTCTTCCCGTAAGACATGCACTGGTCATGTGTACATGATTATTTGTTAAGGAACGCATTATTAGGCATCATTTGTTTTTATTTTAACTAAATTCTTAATAATAAATACCAAGCATCTGCTCGCAGAATTAAACAAAAATAAAAATGTTATTATATTTTACGTTTTTCGTATTTTCATTGGTAAAAGAACATGTCAGAAGCAGAAATAATTGTGAGGAAAACTTGGTTTTTCTAATTGCCACTTACTAATTTACTATGTTCTTTGATTTAATAACAATAACAACAATAATAAATTAATTAATTGATCTTTTTATTTGCTAATATTTTTTGTTTTTAATCTTACAGAGAGAGAGAGAGAGAGAGAGAGAGAGAGAGAGAGAGAGAGAGAGAGAGAGATGAAAATGACGAAAGTGGAGCCTGTGGTATAGAAGTTCCGAAAACACACACACACACACACACACACACACACACACACACACTGTGACATGGCAAGAATGAGAAAAATATTTCGTTCTCGAAGCATTCAGTTTGTTTTAAAAATAACCCAGACATGCGTCACAATGAGCGTCACAATGAGCACGTGACATTCGCGTGTCTGATGTCAAGCAACAAAGATGTTTCTTTGTGCGCTCACCACCTGTTAGGACAATGCCGCCTTGATTCATCGACAGTTCTGATTGGTCCACTCTATTTCTGCGGGAAATTAGAAACGATGATCTTCTAATTTCAAAAAATTAACTTATTTCAAATTATCAAAATGTATTTTCGCTAATTATGGTACTATTTGAAGCTGAACTGGACTTGATTTGCACTATCGTAAACATTCTGTGTCTGTTTATGTACATGAAAGTGATTGAGTACTGGATAACAATGAACGATACGAAGACCAGCAGGGAAATTCGACAACCGACACCGATCAAATCAATGGATATAATGTGGTATGACGACGAAACAAGTTCTTCATATCAAGTAGGTGTTTGGATATTTTATAACAATAACAGTAACAATACCAACACTACCACTACCACCACTATCAGCAACAACAACAACAACAGCAAAAATAATATCATTTTAAAACATAATTAGTCAACGTGGAGAGAGATCCAGACAGCTTGGATCCATATTAGCTCAGCAGCCTGAAATCACTGGTAAACTTGTCCCAAAATGTTTTTGATTAAAGAATTAAATAAAAGCCAAGATTTTAAGCTTTCTATAAATCTTTTGAAAAATCTACGCAGTATATATTTTTTCCAATGCCCTTTTTTTTTTAGTATTTTTTACTTCTTTTTTATTATTATTATTTTTTTTTTATTTTAATTTTTTTTTTATTATCCATTTTTCTTTATTTTTATTTTCTTAATACTACACAGATCCATTTATAACAACGTTGTAAGCAAAACAAGAACCATAAACGTTGCTAATTTCGTGGGAAGCTCAGTTATGAGAGTTATTTACCTTGGAGGCAATACTTTGTTCATTGGTGGGTTTTGGTGGCGAGTGGGTGTTTTTGGTGGGGGTTTTTAATTAACATTATATTAGCGTACACCAGTCTGGACAACATAAATAATAATAATAATAATAATAATAATAATAATAATAATAATAATAATAATAATAATAGCAAGAAAAAGGAAATGTATTTCGTGTATATTAAATACAAAAATGATTACTGAGACTTACATAAATCAATGCAGGAATGAAAGAAAAATGCATAAGTATGTTTATCTAAAGATATTTCATTAATAACGATTTGTGATTTTTGTACAAAAAGAAAAAGAAAGAAAAAAAAACAAATGAAAAGAAGCCGGACTTCGGTTCCTCTTATAGATTAGTGATCGGGAATTTTTTAAATTTCTGTTTCCTGATAAATCCTCCTGAACGAAACCTTTGGTCTGTTTCCTTTTCCTGTCAGAACACCGAGACTGGTTTATCAAAACTAGTGATACATGCTTTCCTGTATACAAGAAAGTGCATGGAAAAAGATACCTTGCAGCATGAATAAAGAGTAACCAATAGCGTGACTTCAGCGAGTTTCTTCTTTCACATTATATATATTATATATATAACATAATTAATATCACTATCGTCACGATCATTTTGATTTATTTTATTTTTGTTTAGTTTAGTTTAGTTTATTTCATTTATTTACGTCCATATCTATATTTACTTGATATCTACTTATTCCATGTTCAGGAATCCCGATATGAAGTTTTGATTGTTAAGAAAGTTTTCATTTTCAAGCCTCACAGGACATGATCACGCGACAGTTTGTAAGCTGGTAAAGCTATTGAGCACTGCGTTCAGATCTTTGTTGTCACCGGAAGTCATAAAACATTTCACCATCACTTCATTTGTCGATGCTCAGAAGGTCAGGGGTGTACATGGTGCAGAGTAACAAAGGAATTGTTTTAAATTAGCAAAAATAACAAATGGATTCTGTAACAGTGTTACGTCAGTTTTGAGAAAGTGCATGCTCATTATTCTCAAGAGTGCTGCCATGTATATTTGGTGTTTACGATCTAAAGCCTAAATTTTAATCCTGTTATAAATAATACTGATTTATTGTTATGCCATAATACATTTCTCAGGTGTTTGTTAAACAGAATACTAAAATTAATACTCTCGCTCTCACTAGCAACCCGCATTTAAACACGCCACAAACGTACAATATAATTTCTTTCACTTGTTTAAATATTCTAAGCATTTACAAAACTTTGCCTTTACGAAAAGATACCATCGTTCAATAAATTTGAAGACCAGGAGATCATATTCTTCGCAAGACATTGCCATCCCTCATTATTTACATGGGCAATGTACTCATTTCCCATAAAAATATTTTTCTGTATCCTGACTTTTAGTTATTTATTGGCCATTAGTCATTCTAAAAAACATTTAATTTTATCATGTGTTGCTATATGACAAATACAAGACAGATGTCAGATGATAGACTTTTTAAAAAACTACTTCCAACAGCCAGTTTTTAGAGGGTTATGTGTGTTATGTATATGTATAAAGTTCTCTATCTCTTTCTCTCTGCGTGCCTGTGTGGGTCTGTCTGTCTGTATCACCTCACATATCGTTAAACAAATTCAATGAATAATAATGAAAAATTCTTTAATAGTTATCACAAGATAGACGGGTATTCTGACTGACTGTACATAATATTTGTCCTCTCTGCGTTTTCTGAACAAAACGATTAAAAGGTATGTACATACATTCACCACAAACTGGCTTCTGGTTCATAATGAAAATGGCTTTAGGATGTTAACTTTCCCGCAGACCGCGGAAACACAAGAGTGTTATATGCTTACAGAGCTACATTATGATTTATATCCTCGTGTCAGAATTTTCATTCTTTCTGGAATTTGGCAAGCAACCATCCGTGACGGAACATATGATTCTCGCGTTGTTTATGTAGACCAGTACGAAGACTGCGACCTAGAAGTGAATTCTTTGGCAGTATTCCTCTCACATAAAGAGTACGCTCGAACAATGCCATACGATATGAAATTTTACCACGCGACATTTTATGGGAGTTACTGTTAATAAATAACTCTGGATGAAGAATACCAGGGTTATTCTCTGTGATATCTGCTACACGGCTGCTAATAACCGAAGTGCAACTCAGCAAATCTCTGATGATGGTGGGACATGGTGGGGAGCTGGGTTACCAACTGTCAAAACAACAAAACTTTTTGATTTTCTTAACTGACATTTTAACTCGTTAAACGCTATTAGATTAATCTGCAAGAACAACATTATACACGTGTTATGCTGTTATATAACTACGGTAAACTACGACCATCATGACGATGATGATCACGTGAATGGGTGTTGATTTCTTTCCTAATATTTAACAGGTCATAGACTCAATACTACTACTACTACTACTACTACTACTACTACTACTACCACCACCACCACCACTGCTACAACTTAATCATTATTATATTTACGGTTATAATGTGTCAAAGTCATACTTTAAGAGCTATCTTTACTTACTTTTAGCCATTAGCGAGATATCTTTTGAATGCGCATTCCCATAGAGTATAAAAAATATAGTAAGTAAGTAAGCAAGCAAATAAATAATGAACTAAATTTTAAAAGATGAGACCAAAAAAAAAAAAAAAAAAAAACAGAATGAAAGAAAAGAAAAAGACTAATTAAAGAAATGAATCATATTGGAGTTTTCTGTATTTGAAAACTAAGTAATAAAATAGCATAATCCCGTATCACGTTAAGATTTATTTTTGATTTTATGTTCCCATTCCACCAACATGTCAGTAAACAGAATAGTAAACTTAAGGCAGTTGTTAATAATTTCTATGAAAGTTAAATAATGAACAATCATATAAAAAAAGAGATGGAAAGGCTTTTTGCTCAGAGGTTTAGAACGCTGGTCCAAATCACAACTTTTCGAGAATCAGTCTTCCGCAAAGATTACTATGGGGCTATTTCTCGTTCCAACCATTATAAAATTTCTAGCATGTACATTCATGGTAGGGTAGCGAATATCCTCTGACATATCTTTAATATCTGACAATTAATAACTATTAATACTTAAAATGCTTAGTGTTTAATCCACATCGTCATGTGTATTGACTAATAAATTCTGAAAATTCAAGAATATATTTTATTCAAAGATACTTATATAAGTTTTTAAAAATCATTGCATTTTCTACAAACTATTTGCATAATCAAACCTTCAAGTACGCTTATATTACAAACAGCAAAACAACAACAACAACAAAAAAAGCATTATCGTTTACCCACTCTTTTCTCATGGTGTCCATTAGGCTGTTTCCCGTTCCAGGCGGTGGTAACTAAATGTTTTCTCGGGTAAAGAAAAAGTCATGTAAAATATCAGTTACTGCTAATGGATACTGGTAGCGGGTGTCGACTGCGCCACGTACATCAAAATCACAATGTTTAATTTGGATCGGAAGTGTGATATGCTATAGCAAATCAACAATACCGTCAAACTTAAAGAAAATACAATAAATAGTATTTTTCTGCTTGCTTCAAAAACAATAATATTTGTGTGTGTTTTGTGTGTGTGTGTGTGTGTGTGTGTGTGTGTGTGTGTGTTAGTTAAAAAAAAAAAAGGTGTTTCTAACTGAAAACGTTCATCACGAACATCGGATCTAAGTTCAAAGAACGTCGGAATAGCTGCAGGCCTGCCTTATTAATAAACAAATCCGCGAGAAATTAAACTGAGAGTCACTTATTTATCATTGTGATCACGATTCCACACATATACATCAAAAACAAGCTCACCAGGTCTAAAACTGGATAATGCAAAGACTAACCGAAATTAAAGTGTTCTAAAAAAAATAAAGTACTCGAGGGAATACTTCCGACGAGTTTTCGTAAATATTCGTATTTTTACGTTCGATTTCGTGCACAGTGTTCGTGACTGCACTACTTAAATACTAAGTTCTCAAACATAGGCCTTCTTACTGAAGTTTGTGTTCAAACATCACTGATAGACAGGAGTTTAGACAAACGTAGGCGGCAAATTCCGCAATCAAATGTTCATTCAAAACGTTAATTGCATATTCAACATGTAATCCTGATCAAGGAACACGCATGGATGTGGCTTACAGTGCAAATAATTATTATTGTCGTCTAGTCCAGCACATTTACCTCAAAGTTATTTGCGGCAAAATTTAAATAAAGAGGTTTCTTTTCTTTTACCTTTTTCTTTCTTATTGCTTGTTTGTTTGTTTCTCGTTTTTACTTTATTTTTTGAATCATTTTTAGACCACGAAGCTCAAGAAACTCGACTTAGGCTCCAACTTAAATGAAAACAGCTAATCCTCCTTAAAGAGCATGGCTAAAATTTAAAAAAGAACAAAGATAATTATATTGCATTAAGTTCAAATTTACTGTCTTTACACTGTTATTTCTGAAAATGGATTACTGTTAAATAAATAATTATGTTAGAAAGTAAAATAATGCAGTCATTTGAGTCGAAAAAGTCAAGATGCCTTGACACACACGCACATATATGTAGATAGACAGATAGGTAGGTATGTAGGTAGATAGATAGGTATTTATAGAGATATATTCAATCATACAAGAATGATACGTATAAATACTTGCCTTGCAATTATTATTATTAATAATTAATTAATTAATTAATTAATTAAAACAAAAACAAACAGAGAAGAAGATGTAATTATGTAACTGAATTAAGAACGTGATAAACCATAAATCATGTATTTAATCATACAAGAATGATACGTATGAATACTTGCCTTGCAATTATTATTATTAATAATTAATTAATTAATTAATTAATTAAAACAAAAACAAACAGAGAAGAAGATGTAATTATGTAACTGAATTAAGAACGTAATAAACCATAAATCATGTATTTAATACATCACGTTAATAATTTTATCTCTGGAAAAACAATAATTTAATAAAAACAGTAAAATATGTTGTTTTGGTTGCTTTTTTTTCTGCTGTTGTGTGTGTGTGTGTGTGTGTGTGTGTGTGTGTGTGTGTGTGTGTGTGTGTGTGTGTGTGTGTGTTTTCGAAGTTAGTAGATTTTTAGGGGCAGGCTTCGATCACTGCTTGTAATTTTTTCTTCGTCTCCCGCCCCCCACCCCAGCGTAATACAATACACCATTTTCTTAAAACCATACGACTAGACGCGAAACGATCTCTCTCGTAGTTTTGGGACCCTTTTAACACCTCCTGACGTTACAGTTCAGAAAATGTTATTGCCTTAAGTGTCAATCATGCGACGTCATTGGCGTCTTGACTGAGAGGAGGAGCTTAAAGTGTTTGATTTCGTACCGAAATAGCTCACCAAGCACCTGGGTAATTTTCACTGTCGACTGCGGAACATTGATTAAAATTTGGACTTTTCTCTTTCTGTTTTTAAACGGATCTTTACTTATTGATGACTTTGTGTTGAACTTTCTTGGATTCTTGCACTTTTCTTGGAAGTTTTACCTGGGGATTTTTACCAAAGTTTCTTTGAAAACTTCTTTAAACACACTTTTTCATTGGATAAGTGACGTCTGCGTCCGAATCGGCGTCTACGGGAAGTTGAAATTTCCACAGCGTCCCTTTCACGTGCAGACGAAAATGAGTGCTAGGAGTTCTAAATTTAATTGTATTCCGTCTGGATAGTTTTTAAATACTAGTATGTCGTAAGGAATGATGATGTTACAAAGTCATTAAAAAAGTAGAAACTTTATCAACTGTTTATATTACTTGGTATAAGAAAAAAAAAAAAAAAAAAAAAAAAAAAAAGAAAGAAAGAAAATAACTTATAAAATGGCATCGTCAGATTCCCCTATACATCTTGGCCTTCAGGGCGTGAGGAGGGAAGCGTCTGTTATGATGGGGGAGTTAGAAGAATCCCCCAATTCAGGGGTAAGTTACTGCCATTATTAATCGGGGTGGATATAACGGTCACAATCCGCTACAGGGCTACGTTGCAGACCTACATCGTGGAGATCACTCATGCATGAGATAATTGTTAAAATATTGATGAAAAAACCCCACCTGTATTTGACTTTTATGACACTTGATCAAATTGCTGCATATCTTGAAAGTAACTAAAACGTGAAGTCATGCCACAGTTATTATTTTAGTTTTGATATTTAACATTAAAATTAATAATATTACTATCAGAGTATTATAAATATTATAATTTTATTTTAGAAGAATATTTTGATTCTTTTCTAATTGTCTGGTTGTTTGACCTACTTACAAGCTGATTATTGTCAGATGTGAACATTGTAACCGTTTTATAAAAATGCTGGGGATTTTTGTTAATTATTTTAATTATTTTTTTTCAATTTGTTTATAAAAGTAGTTGATGTATTATTTCTAGTTGTTTGTTTTGTTTCTTTCTTTGCTTTGTTGTTCCTTTGAATTTCTTTGCCAAATGTTTATCATAATTTTTTAATTTTTTTTTTTTTTTAAAAGTCATTATTATTATTGTTAATTTTTTTTTACCCCAGATACCAAAAGTCCAGTCAGTGGCTCTGGGAAAGCCATGTTCTAACTGCAAAGACCAGTGTCCAGGCTTTGGACTACATTACTGGAGGTCAGTGAACTTCATATACAATTTTATATTTAATTTGGAGTTATGTGATGTTAATACTTTAATTATAACTGGGAGAGGTTATTTCCTTTCCGAAATTATCACATAAAAATGCATAGTATTGATTAGATATCTGTCATACCTATGTATTACACACACACACGCACACACAACTCTCTCTCTATCTCTCTGTCTGTCTATTTATAAAAACAGACATGGATCAATCAATTAAGGATTTATTGGTTAATATTTGAAATTATATTTAATCCACATAGTTTAATCTTCACACACACACACACTTATGTATTAAATATGGCTCAGAATTCTTTCAGTAACACACTACTTATTAT
Organism: Chrysomallon squamiferum; assembly: GCA_012295275.1. Taxonomy (NCBI): domain Eukaryota; kingdom Metazoa; phylum Mollusca; class Gastropoda; order Neomphalida; family Peltospiridae; genus Chrysomallon; species Chrysomallon squamiferum. Next base: position 33,339,920 of record CM022671.1, on the reverse strand, counting down.
GTTTAAAGTTTCTGGCTGTGTTTAATAGTTTTGGTCGCAGCATGGTTTTTCACACCTTTAATCATGATCAAGTAAAGTGATTTGACTCAGTATGAAAACACAGATAAGTTAAAATACAACTCATATGCTGTTGTTTTTATGCCAAAAGATATTCTTAATCATAATGTAAATTGTTTCATATTAACAAAATGACTATCTCTTACTATTCCCCTTCTTTTCTTTTTTCACTATTCTCTTTCCTTCACCAATTACTGGGAATATGTAAAATCAGTTTCTAGTAAATAACACCAATCATCTGCATTACAACATTCTGATTTCACTTTCCTTAATTTCTCATTTTGCATCTCCCGTATATAAGTTTCTTGATGTATTTGTATGTGTGTACTCCAGATTGTAGTTTATAATATTAAAAATTATATTTTTATCTTTGTTACTAAAAAAAACCCCATTTTTCTATTATTTCTGTTCTAAACAGCAACACATGTGCAGTGTTTGTTTTTATCATTGTTTGCATACATGTAATAGATAAACTAACAAAGAATCTAGTTTATGGTAGTTATCTACACTTAACAGAAAGATATATTGTATACGTTATACTTAACTAATCCATATATATTCTGTGTTTACAAATAAAATGTTAGTCAAAGTGTATATGTATATATGTGTGTGTGTGTGTTTCATTCATTCTATAAACATTAAATTTGATGTATTTGAAATCTTTTATGATTTTTAACTTTTATTTAAGATACCTTTTTTCGATGTTTATAAATACTGTACATACTTTGCAAAATGTACCTAGCTTAATGATATTGATTCACAATATTTAGTTGTACAGTTTTACAAAATAAATAGGATACATTTCAAAACATTTTCTTATTTCCTAACATTGTAACAACAAAAAAGTTATCTTCTCATTGTAATGCTTTTCACAAGACACTATGTTCTTTTTTTTGTATATGTATGTGATTATCACTTGTTTATCTCAGTTGGTAAAAATATGTGATATGCTCAAAGGAAATTAGTTTAAATTTTGTTTATCATGAGTTCAGAAATCTCAAGATTTTTGTTGATAGCTCAAGCCAGCTACATAAGAAACAATTTACAATTTTTGTATGTATAATGATAAGATCATCTCCAAAATCTAAACATAAATCTATTATTCAGACTATTCTGAGTATTTTTATTGTTCACAGCTAAAATATCTAGAGATTTGTAGATATAATAAGCTGACTACTTAAGAAATGATTTGAAATTTTTCTGTTTAAAGTGGAAGATTACCAGTCCATCATTTGCAGGTCCCTACTGATAATCTAAATCTACAATCCAGAAAATATCTTTCTGCCCCAAGGCAGTTACCTATCACCTATAAACAATGAAAAACTTCTTATCCGTTCTTGAACTGCTCTCTTTGCCACTGGTAGGTCAAGAGTTCTTTGATCACCTGTCCAGGTGAAAACATTTACCTGATAAACTGACCATGACTGTTGCATAATGTTAGTGAAGTGAGTAAAGAGTAAAAGTCTGTGGCAGTTGAGTAACATTGTTTACCATTCAAAACAAATTCTGAAGCGTTCTGGACAATTTGTATCAATTGTACTAACTACTGGCCAATGTCTATCACTCTGTGAATATTATCTGATTATGCATGAGAAAAAGTGTGTTCAGTAAAGTTGGTTTTGGAAATACCTAATGAAACAACTTTAAAATTAAATTTTTAAATTTACCCTTTGAACTAAATAAGAAGAAAAAGTCAATAATAAAAAAAAAAATGATGTAAATAATAATAAAAATAACACCCTCATTCCTTTTTAAAGAATAAAAACCCCACACAAACAAAAAGAAAGGGGAAATAAAATCCTTAAACTCTATTCTACCAGAGAGGAAATAAATGTAAATGTAGCTATCATATCTAGGTAACTGCAATAATTTATTCCTATGTATGTAAGATTTATAATTAGTCAAAAGTTAGGTAGGTTTATAATTGGATTGTATTTCTGTATATATTACAACATCAGAGTAGATTCAGTAATGCAAACAGTACACTCCTTGTGTATAGATTCAGAACAAACTGTATTCCTAGAGTGTGTGTGTGGAAAGTTATTTTTCTGGCTGTGTACATTAAATGCAGTGAGAGAAGCTAAATGTGTTTTAGATGTGAGAAACACGAAGCCAGTGAGAAAAACTACTCGTCTAAAATGCCAGTTGTTATGATGAGCAAAAGGCAGTTATTTTTTCTTTAAATGGACAGATGCTTTACTGGGGCTTAGTTTAAGATGTTTCTCTGTGTGTGCATGTGAATGAATGGAGATGTGTAATTATAAAATATTTGTTAAATTATATGAGAAATGTCACTGGGATAAACTAATACATTTCTATACAGAATAATTGTATTATTTTAATAACTAATCTATTAGTTAATAACATAATTAGTCTCAAAAAAGGTGCAAGATAATCAGGGAAATATCTCATGTACACCTATACAAGCCTGTATTAAATTTGCAAATTCTGTTTTAAAACATAACTCTTACCATTCACAAAATATTTTTTTCCATTGATTTTAAATGTATTATTCAATGCTTTTGTCAGAAAATCCTATCAAACAGAATTTTATTATCATAACATCTTGCTAGTATATAATTATATCCAGATGTCTGAATCTGAAACATCACTGGAAGTTAATAATATTTTCATTTGTTTTACTTTCTGTTAATGGATCTACTGAAGCATTTCACAACCTGTTAAACAGATAAAACAAATTTACCTTTTTTAAATGTTTTATTGTGTATTTTTTTGTGTTAACATTCATTAAGGAAGGTCACATTCATGCCTTCGTGACGTGTGTTAAAATAATTTATTACTATTAAAAGCTTCATTGTAAGCACCTTACTAAGCTGAATGTAAAGAGTACTATTATATAATTAGCACCTTTGTATATTGACACGTGTACCATAAGAAGTAGAATTTATAGTTACAGCAAAGTAAAGAAAACCATCACTGTGTAAGATTACAGTATTTTATGTCATGTTTAACAGATACTTTTGAGAAATAAGTCCCATCTGTGAATGTGTTTGTTCAGAAACAAAAAAAATGACTTTCTTATTATTGTTTATTACCACAATTTCAGTTTGCAGGTTAATGTATGACACATGTCCTGTGTGTAAGGCTACTCTTCTCACCTGCAAATGTTCAGTGAGGATGTGTATCTTAGTGTAATAGGTCTACTCTAAAGGCAAAGGGTCTCAAGTGTGTTTTGGATCCTCTGACTCTTTGATACCAGTGTCTGCCCAGGGCACATCTTGCTCATAGAGGCCACAGAATGTTTTTGATGTAAAGTTTTCCACTTGAGCCACATTTGCTGTGGTCAGATTACCTACATAGCACATTATTCATAATCTGAAAAGATTATTATTATTTTTCTCCACTCTATGAATAGTTTTTTTTCCTTTGTTTCTTCTCTTTCTTTCTTTCTCTCTCTCTGTCTCTCTCACTATATTTTTTTATATATTTTTTCTCTTAAATTTAGTTTTATTTCTTCTTATTATTATAGTAGTAGTTATTGTTTTTATTATTTTTATTATTATTATTATTATTATATATATATATATATATATATATACCAGTATTATATATGCAGTTTATAGAAAGAAAAAAGAAAGAAAAATAAGAAAAGAATCATAGAAAATCACACAAAAATCTTACAAATTTTATTTTAATTTTTATTATTATTGTTATTATTATTATATTGCAAAATATATTAAAAATAATGTGACAGAAGCCTTTATCTGTGTATATCAACAAAGTTCAAAGTAAAATAGAAAATTTTATTTTTTATTTTCTTTCTTTTTTCTTTCTCTACTCATTATGATGCTCCTAAAACAAATTGATTATCATCTTTAGAACTGTTCTTTTGTACATTTCACAGAACATTTATATTTTCTATTTTCTGCTGATGGAGGTAATGTTTTTCTAGAGATATTATTGCTCCCATTTGGTGTAAAAGAATATATTTTATTTAAAAACTAGTTAGCTAATTATCAGATTAGAAAGAGGCTAAAAGATAAACAGAAGGAATGTAAAGCATCTGATAAAGTGATTGACACTTGGCCCATAGAACCTGTAACTATACCCAGTCATAGGATTTTTGGCACTGGAGTTATCTTTCCATCACTACTTCCTCTCTCTGTCTCTCCCTTCATCTGTTGTATCATTTTATCATGGAACAGATTAGTTCAGCCATGTCCATTCTAGTTCATTATGGTGATACATTGGTGCTGTCTTCCATCTCTGTCTTCTAGATCTAAATATCTAGTATAAAATACCATTTTATTATACTTACACTTGTATTTAGTGAATTGTTGTTAATAGTATTATTGTTCTAAAAGTTGCTTTCTTCTTTGAAAAAATAATGGGCAATAAACAGTTTTTTAAAAAGAAGAGAAAAAAAAAATATATATATATATATTGAGATAATTTTCGACCATTCAAGATTAAAGAATCTTTTAATCTGTAGATAAGATATACTTGGAAGGTTAAGTAAACATAAGAAAATGAAATAAGATAATTGTTAACTAGCACAAAAAAGAGGTCTTGCATATGTATTAAAATGCAATCAGGTGTGTGTGGTTTTGAAACTGTAGAGTGTATTGTAGTCTGAAGGTTCTGCATGGTTGACTGGAATAACCCTTTATCTAAGAAATGTTTGAGTCTGTGTACAATTACTCTGTGAAGTAATGTAGCATTCCTATAATGTGGTGCTTTAATGTTATTGACATGTACAATAAAAGTGGATAAAGAGTAAGAGGATATCCTTTTAGCAGTTAGAGCAGTTTTCAGAACTTTCCCCTATGCTAAAAACAGAATAAGAACTAGAAAAAGTTTGAGTAAAGATGAAATTGTTCTTTAGTTTTGACTGTTTGTTGATATATATATACGGTTGTAGGAAAAAATGGAATCAGAAATAAAGGCACCGGAAAAAATGGCAACTTACTTATTTTTCTGTATAGTTGCTTTAAAAAGAAAATTAAATGTACTTTTGAAAATACAGTTTATTCATGCTATATTGTTACATACATGTATATTAATATATAGCATCATTCAGCCACTAGGTTTGCTTAACAAAGTACACATATAGACACATGCATACATATATGGATGCTTTCACACGTACCTAGATGAATGAGTACATTCATATATACAGACACATTCATACAGATGTACCTAATGTAAAAATGATATCATTCTGGAGGATGTTTTAACTGTGGTATGCGTATTTAAATTAGATACATCTGTATGAATGTACTAGTGCATCTATATATGCATGTAAGTATATGTACATACATATATGTATATAAATGAATGTGTATGTGTATGTGTGTATTATACATATACATATATATATATATATATATACACATAGACATGTATACACACGTGTTTGGGTGTGTGTATATATATGTATGTATGTATGTGTGTGTGTATGTATGTATGTGTATATGTGTATATGTATGTGTATATGTGTAATATTAAACTCTGTATATAATACTGTATTTTGTTAAGCAAAACCAAGTGGCTGAGTGATGCTGTATATTAATATACATGTATGTAACAATATTGCATGAATAAACATTTTTTTCACAAAGACATTTAAATTTTTTTGAAAAGCAACTATACAGAAAAAATAAATAGGGTGCCATTTTTTCCAAATCTGCACAGTGCCATATATATATATATACATATTATTTTATAAATAGAACTGGGAGACAAAATTAGCAATATCAATATTCTTTTTCTTTGATGTGTTAAAAAAATATATATATATATAAAGAAAAAAAAATGAAGAAAATTTCTCATTTTTTATCAAGACAGTATTTGTTTATTTAAATATTTCTTTCTTAATATACTATATTCTAGTATTATCTAATGTTAGAACTCTGTGCATGTGGAATTCATTAGCATTTTATACTACCTATTCACTGGTTTTGAGAACATGGGGAGTCTGTTTGGAGAGTGAGAAGTGTTCTGTGAAAGAATGTTTTTGTAGCACCCTATGGTTGTAATTCCCACCCTTGTCTGATGAGAAGCTCAATGTTATCTCATTATCGCTGTGTACGTAGCCTGCCACAAAACCACACAGTCGTTTGTGAAAGTGGGACCTATGGTGCAGAGTTTTACAACTTTCCAGCACAAACATAACTGGCCAGATCTGATTGAAGTTCTCAGATTTACGACACCTTGTAGGGTCTCCTTGCAATGTATATGGGTGAATTTATGACACTGCCTGGGGTGTGGACTGTGACCTGTACAACATCTCTCTCTCTTGTCTGAGTTCTGTCTGTCATCTTGCTCATCAAAACTGACTTTGTGGACAACACAGACATATTTATTAGACCATTCATAAAACAGTGAAACTGCTCCTGTATGACAGTCACATTGAGCAATTTTTGATCTAAAACAGGATGGCCTGACCTTTTTTCTTATTTCATTTAATGGTAAATATAAAATCCTGTAAGCAGTATGAAAGAAGTAATATTCTGCATATTTTCTTCATCTTTTTACATTTGTCAACTGCAAAAATTAGTAAATAGTAAATAGTATGTTCAATATGTTCTTATTGTACAGTATTTTACAATTAATGTCATTTGCATTATAATTGTTGTACAAACTGTGAGCAGAGTGCTAATAATAAAAAAAATTTAAAAAAGAGATAATAATTTATAAAGAAGGAGATGAAAAAAAGAAATAAGAAGAGAAGGATCTACAAAACATTAACTAGATTGAACACTGTATTCTTTTAGAACTTTATCATAATTTCAAATATTCTTTTGTGCATCTTTCTTCATGAACAATTTTGAAAAATGTCATATTGCTCTGAAACTGTGGCCTTGGAAATCATTTATTTCTATGAGTCCAGGCAGCACCTGTACCAACAGTGATTTGTCCAAAACATTTTGTCAGGATGTTGGGTCTGGAGTTGGTTTCATGATGGCACATGGCTGCCTAGCCATGGTGCTGGGGATGTTTTTCAAGAGGTTCTGTGGCCACATGTGTTTGACCCTTGACCTGTAAGTCTGGACAGTACATGTTGTTATCACCTACATCAGAAAGTGTCAGTATTGAGCCTGGCAGGTATGGCACCGTAGCCTGGTTTGTTTGTGACATGTCTTTTGCTTAGTAGAACATTAACCATGCCATTTGCATATAATTAGCTTTTGGTGTCAGTATTCTAATCCTATTTTCTCTTGTAATCATGTTAATTACCAAAACAGCTGGTACTGTTCCTATTCTTGTTCTTGCCTAGCATACATTTTTTTAAGATTCAAATTTAGCCAGATTATTCATAGAATTCACTAAAGAGTTCATTTAAATTTATTTTTATTGATATTTTAATCAATACATTTCAGAAAAAGTAAAGGCACTGCATAATCTTTATATAGTTCTGTATTTCTGTAGCATATAGCAAATATAGTATGTAGAATGTAATATGGGTTTATACATCATATTACAAATCTTTTGTTTTTGGTGTATTATTATTTTTCAGTCACTAGGTTAATGTGTCTGTTCAATAACAGCTTGTGGATCTTGTTTGGTCCTTTCTCTTGGATGATGCATTATAATCGATGCTAAGTGATGGAGCATCTTTAAATCTACATTGATATATGTAAGATTCAAAGAACACTTTAATAACAAAGGACATAAAGAAATTTTTTGTCTAACTACATAAAATTTATCTTTTTAATTGAGCACAATTAGTATCTTCCTATTTAACAAATGTATTTATTGTAACTGATTATAAATTTGTTTATTAAAACATTTTGGTTGGAACTGGTAAAATATATTAGAAATGTTACAGAAGAAAACTTTGTCAGTCTAAAACATTTTAAAACTTCTTTTATAGATATATAAATTAGTTAAAAAGAGAGGCAATAAATTTGAGTAAACTTTTCCAGGCTACACACAAGTCTGGCTATAGCCTGTCAAATCCAGATGTTGGAATTGTCTTCAATCAGTAAGCACATTTGATGGCTGCAATAAATTTGTGAAATGAATCTCAACTGCCTCACAGTTATTATTCCTCACCTTGAGAAAGATCAGAATCCCACGCTGACATCAGCTGCATTTTACATTTGGGAGTTATAAAGAGATTTGTAAATTTAACTAATTGTTTAAGACTGCATAAGATTGCTAATTTGTGAGCCCTGCCATCATGTTATGGTGATAGATGTAGCAGGTAGGCCATCTTGGCCATTTCTGTAACACATGTTTAAAACTAATTTATGTTCTAGTTATTTTACTCAGACACATACATATGTGTCTACATGTAATTAAACTAAAAGGTTTTTATTATTCATTATCTTCATTATAACATAAAATACATTAAATAAATGCTTTTTTGTTGTTGTTTGTTTTTGGGGGGTTTTTTCTTCTTTTTTTTGTATTGTCCACCATTTCAGTCAATTTGTACAAGATACATTTCCTTCAAGTTGTAGTAAATAACTTTTTATGGTTTCATTGTTTTGTCCATGAATATATTTACTTACAGGCTGTCTTCTTTCACAGGCATCATTTGCCTTGTGTAAGAGTGTACAGAAATATATGTATTCTATAGGTGATATTTACATTTCATATTTGCTGTCTATTGTGAACACCATCTAACTCATCCACAAACTACTGCAGTTCTAGTTATGAATACATATTTGTTTAAAATCTCTGTAGTATTTTCTTTATAATACTGTTATTAGACGAGATTTTATAATGACAGTTTGAGAAGAGAAACCACTGACTTTAGTAATATCTAACACTAAGAAATATTTTATTCACTCCTATTCAGATCAGTGGGTATTCCAAGAAGAACTCCACCTGTTATTGATTGCTTGTTGGCAGTTCCTCTGCTATTTAAAGTTAGCTTTCTGAATTTCAAACAGTGGTCAGATAAGAGAGAAAGTAGATTATTTAACTTATTTTACAGGATTATAAACTGTGTTATTCAACCAATGGAAGTTTTATTACTGGTCAGCCAGATACCTTATGTATTATTTAACTTATAGATTTGGAGAAAATCTGTTACTTAACATAGACATGGCTGAGCAGAAGATAAAAATTTCATGTAGTAACATTTTGTGACTTTACTTAATCCTGGATAAATATTAATTTTGTCTTTAAAAGGTAATTCTGAATGAAACAAAAATGTATTATACAGAGAACTGGAATTCTAGCACTGAAAATTCGAAAAAAGCATGTTTATAAACTTTTTACAGTTATAAAATAATAAAATAAAAGCAGAACCTTTCTGATTATAAAAGATTCAGATACATCCTTACTGTCATGAATTAAATCTGAATTTATTTTAAAACAGAGATAAGCTCACATTTTTACCTGCCTTGGCTTGTTAAAAGATAACCTGTTTTAAATTGAATGAATATTTATTGCTATCTCAATGCATTTTATTACTAAATATTATTAAAGGTATCCAGTATTAATGCAGTTTTGAAATATATATATCATTATTTTTATTTTTGTTTATTATTATTTGTTTACCATTTATCAGCAGTCATCAGGTGGTTGTGTTTGGCATGTTCTTCTAGAAAACATCTCATGCTTTCTGGATGAAGGCAATAGAGGAAATGTTCATTACATCCTATCAGGTTATTAACATGGGTGCTGAGGGTGGCACTGCTGGTGGTGGGGTCCACTAGGTACAATGACACAATCCTATCACACTGGATAGTTTTTTTTCCTCTGATAGTCCAAGCTTTCTATGAGATAGGCTTTACACCTGATGTTCATGTGTGTCTCTGTCTGTTATCACTGTTTGGCAGAGATTTTGATAGTGATGGATAGAATTTCAGCAAAATGAGATGACTTTTAGGGTTAGAGCTAGAACATACAAACTCAGATTTGCTTCATAAATATATTTTTTTATCAGTGGATTTTATGGCTGTCATCAGCAGCCAGGAAACTAATATTTATACATAGCTGATTGTGGAGTGTATTCTTGAAAAGTTCCTGTGAGAAGTTTCAGTTTTGGAAACACTTCAGATCTGTGCCTGAAGGTGTGAATTTTATGGCTGTTAGATCTACATATTTTTAAATTGCTTCTTCTATTTTAGGAAACATTTTTAACAAAATTAATGGGAACTTTTTTGAAAATATTGAAGGCATGCATTTCATACTTGATATTTTTAAAGCCGCAATCATGACAAATGCATAATTCTCCATTTAAAATGAGTTTTTGCTTAATTTTTATCCATAATGTAAACATGGAGAACTAACCCTATTAATTTTATAGTAATGAAAAATGGCAAGTATCATCATCACAACAATCACAAAAATGAGAAAAGAAAAGCTAACACAACTAAAATAGATAGCCAAATTTGTTGCCAAAAAATAAAACCACTATTTTCTTTAATCTGGTTGTTGGTGTGTTCAGAAACTGTTGTTACTGAACAGCACACCTATGGAGGATCATTTGTGTGTAGTTATGATCAAGGTAAGATGTGTTTCTTATTCTGTTGATGTTGAACTTGGATCACAGATTGGCATTTACAACTGGCTGTGCCAGGTTGTGTAACTCTGTCATCACTCTAATTGATACAAGGCACATAGTTCTAGTGGGGCCTGTTGCACCATGGGTGATGACAGCTCATCACTGTTACCTGAGCCAATCATCCTGGAGCCATTTCACCCCCCCCTTAAGACTTTTTATTTTAAAATGGGAATACTCAAAATCTAATGTTTGTTATTGTTTTTTAATCATTTATCTTTTTCTTTCTTACTTTTTTTTTGTTTTCTCTCTAGTGTTAACATTATTTGTTTCTTTTCTTATATATAAAAATAATTATTATTATAAATAAATAAATAATATTTAATTTAGCTAGCAAAGATATGTAAATTGATATCTGAGTATATACACAAACCTTCTGCTTATGAAGAAGTGATGATGTATAGACACAATGATGTGATGTGGTAACGCTAAACATAATCAAATATCAACATGTAACCAGATGTTTTAATAACATATATATATATATATATGTGATATACACTTTTAAACACACACACACACACATACACACCAAAACACATGCACATGTGCACCAAAACAAATTTTATAGTTAAATTCATAAAGGAAAAGAAAGAAATAGGTAATTATTAATAAAAAAAATATTTATAGCTATAAAGGTAATTCAAATTAAAAATACTGAGAAGAAAAAATGTTTATTAATAACCTTGCTCATTTAAACATTTAAAAATGATAAAAATAATAATTATAACATATAATAATAATAATAATAACTTTATCAGTTTAGGATATGTTTTTAATAACAAAGGTATATAACACAGTGTTTAAGCTTGTGAGACAGCTTAGTAATAAGATAGCCAATAAATGTTTATTAAATCATGATGTACAATTCTGACAAAAAACTAATGTACTAATATTATTTTGATTTATGGTTACAAAAGTTATAAATTAACCAGAAAGAAGATAGTATGTGGGTTATCTCCTGACAGTCCTAGTTAATTTGGAAGCAACTGGCTGAAATTCTTAACAATACAGTTCCTGTAATCCTTGCCCATAATGATGATATTTGTCTGTACATGCTATAGATAAATTGCACATGGAAGGGTAGAAATGTGAAGTAACTGCAGCTGTTGAATCTTGGAAGCAACCTCATGCTGGAAATTATCACCTTCAGTTTCTGGTTTGCTGTCTTGAAAGAACACCTCTTGTAACCAAACCTAGCCATGCTGGCAGTGCATTAAATCAGTTAAGGCAGTTAATACTGGTGTTAGTTTGTATTCTTCTTTGTATTGAAATTACATGTTGCTTTTACAACAGGAGCAAAATTTTTATTTTACTTTTTTATAAATTTTTTATTATTATTGTTTATTACTACTATTATTTATTTATTTTTCTTCATTATGCATTTAGTTGTAATCCTTTAATACATATATTTCATAATGTTAGATACTAAGTAAATATTTCAGATAATAATTTCATGTAAGTAGTCAAATTACTATGATATGAAATAATAAAAAGGCTAGAAAAGAAACAGTATGTAACATTTTATGTTTATATTATTTTATTAGTAGTAGTTGTATTGTTACTGTTTTTTTAAATTATTATTATTAAACATTTTTATTAAAAGGAATGCAGTTACTGCCACTGATTCTATTTGAAAACATTCCTTGCACTCAGAGATAATTCTGCATTCTTTTTCAAAAGTCTTGTCATGGCCGACAGACAAAGTTAAGTCTTATCACTGATGTGTGAGTGTTGACTTTAAGCCATTAGCAAACTTCTTCCATAAGGAAGTTTCTTGCAAAGAGTTTTTGTGGCATGCCAAAATTAAGATTTAGGATGTTCATGTGCTGAAAAGTACATGTCACAGGACCATGCTAAACTATTCTGAGCTATGTGACAGTGCAGATGATGTGGGACACTGTGATTTTTGGCATAGTTTGGTAATTACATTACTACTCTCCATTTTTAGAAAACATATTATTTTCTGGGGTATTGTGGGTTTTATTGTTTGTTTTTTTTTGTTTTTTTTTTTTTTTCAAATTGCAAAATGAAACTATTTAATGAGGAAAACTAAAGCTGAGTAATGAATATTTAATGATATCCAAAAGCAATAGGAGATACTAGCTATTGCATAATAAATGTTATTAAATCTTCTGTTAATGTTAATGCATTATATTAGGCTTTTCTTTTTTCATATAGTTTACAATTAAGTTTCAGGAAACGGATTAATTCATATTTTCATTTTATAACAACTATTATGGATTAAATTAAAAAAAAAATTAAATCTCATATCTTACCCCCAAAAATAATTGCTGTGAAAAGAGCCTTTAATCATTCATTATATATAAAAAATTAAAAAATTAAAAATGACCAAAAAAAATAAAATAAATACATTAGATGTTTTTGAAAAAAGAGGAAGAGAAGAACAAATTCCAAAAAACTAAGATTTTCATGTGACTGAAAGTTTGCACTTGTAAGGAATCTTTATCATAGTGGTGAAATGTGGTATCTGGATAATTTCTGTTTATTTTTGCATGCTAATGTTTATGGTTGTTTATTGACTTTCAGTGTTGTTGCATGTCAGACAGGCAGGACATGTATCCATGTCTGTCAGAAGTGCCACACAGTAGATGTTTATTTTGTTCCAATCTCTATGTCAGTAATGTTGAACATTTCCCATTGCATACTGGGAAGGCTAGTCATATAAATTAGCAGAAATGCTAGATGTCTTTCATAAATTCTATCTTTGCACAGTTAATTTTTTTTTTGTTTCCCCACTCCTTACTTCACAAATATTTCTGTTGCTTTCGAGCCTTTTTGTATACTGGTAGAAAGGTGTATTGACAGCATATTTGCAGGTACAGAGATAGTTAGGTGAAAGTTTATGGCTTGTAGAAATGTCAGTAAGCACACATGTCTACTGTTATATAATGGGTTACATGTGTAAAATATCTTCAGTATTCAGGTGATGCTAGGGGTATCATCTTTAAAATTGCCTAGTAATAATTGTGAAGAAAAACTTATTGCACTTTTATTTTTTGTTATTTTACATATAGAAGTATTTAGTTTTAAGATGCCTCACCAGGCTTATGTACCATTACAAAATATTTTTTTTTTTTTTTTGGTTAGGACAATATTTAACATTTTGCATATTTCTTTTCTTTTCATTCTTTCTTTCTTCTTCTTCTTCTTTTTTTTATTGTTTTATTTTTAAGAATTTAGTAGTAAATTAATAATAAATATTGAAAAATTAAAAACATTAAAACATACTAAGGGAGATGTAAGTGCTAAAAATTAGCATCATCTCATTTGGGAAAACATTTCTGTAAACAGTAATTAAGTAAAAAGAACAAATTTCTGTTTAAAATATTAAATATTTCTGACTTTGTGCCTTTAATGTGTCAGAAATGTATATTTAATTAGATCTGTTTGCTCTTAAGTGCAAATTATGGTAATGTCATGAACTTCTCGGTAAATTTCAGCTGAATTAGGAAATTTGCTTCTGTGTAACTCTGGAATGAAGCAGATCATAGATACAAAGAATTATATAAGGTTTAAATTGGTGCTTAAATATTTAATGTCTAAAGTCAGTTGGAGGTAAGAATTTTTAAAAATAGATGTTAAAGTAATCTAGTTCATTATACTTTCAGATAATTCAGTACAAATATAGTCCATGTAATTTAACAAATTGGTGGTTTTTAAATGCTGTAATGATTAAGTATCTGTTGAAAGAGATCTTAACACATTTTAACATTAGATGTTTTTAAAGAATGCTTAAAGGATCTATTCTGCTAATGATTACCACTGTTTAACAAATTTGTATTAAACTTTTTAAGATATATATATTTTTTGAAATATTCTAATACAATAACTAAAATATGATAACTGGTAATGAGTATAAACAGTTTCTTACTTCATTTTTTTCCCCACACATACACAGATACACACACACACACACACACACACACACACACATATGAAATTAAACAAATCTGATGATGATACAAACTACTTATTTGCAATAGTGACTGCAGTTCTTGTGATATGATCTTATTTTATTTTTGATACTTTTGAAATTTAAAAAAAAAAATATATATATCTTATTAAGATAAACACCAACAACTTGACACCTAATAATTAATTAAACAAAATATGTTAATGCATCAGTAAACAAACATTAATTTATTTATAAATTCACACTTTCCATAATGATAATTTCCATAATGCCAACATTACTGATGTGTTTATTTTTGAACCTAGTGTATTGTTAGTGGTACATGCTACAGGGACAGGTAACAAATTAGCTGGATGGTTATGAAAGGTGAATGGCCTTTACACCCTGTAAAATGATATGGCCTTTATGCCATCCAATCTGGTTAGCAGCCATAGGATACATTATTGTAATTGGTGAATAGGGATACATGGTCATGTGAAAATTCTCACAGCAACATTACAATACATAACAATAGTAAAAAATTGATAGCCAGTTCTCAGACTCTTGATAGATATTTGGTTAGTGATAGCATAATAATCACTTCAGGTTAAAGGCAGAGGCAAATATTTTAGTGTACCCAGGGTAGTAGTAGTCTTGAATGGAAATTAAAAAAATAAGAAAATTAAATTTAATAACAATAATTTTGGTGAGTATATGTGTTTGTGTGTGATAAATAAATGTACATTTATTTTTGAATATATATGTATTTTCTCATATATGTTTGTATATTGTTTTCAAATCTAGTCAAATGTAATTTGATGTTTTAGAACAAAAATAATTATTATAAAAGCAAAATATATTATGACAGGATAATATTAAATGTTAATGTTTAAAAAGTATTAAATAATAATTATGTTTGTTATCCATATGGTGTGAGTAGAACAAGTTAACATAAAATGTCAGTACCTGTGGTTTTGTAAAAGCATTGTAAATCATTATTTAAAATTCTAGTAGAGAAATCAGGCCACCAGGAAAGATATATATATTTTTTTTTTTTTTTTTTTTTCTTTCTTTCTTCTTGTTGACCTAGTACATTTCATACAAGTGTTCTTGTGAAATTTTGTTTGTTAAAGAAAGCCTGTTATTGATTTTCATTATATATATGTAAAAATAACTGGGGTGAAAGAAAAAAAGATAATAAAATAAATCCTGTTTCTTAACAGTTCTTTGTAAGTACAAATAACTCAGGTGAAAAAGAAAATGAATTTTTTTTTTTTTAGTCTTCAATGTCAAACAAACAACTTATGAAAAAGTAAATGCAGTTTTGTAAGTCCTGAGTACATACAAATAACTGAGTGAAAAATGTGATTTGGATTTTTAAAAGCATTAGCTACACAATGACTGAATTCAGTTTTTTAAAGGTATGAGCTGAATGTTTATAAATGATATCCTATCAGATGTTGAGGAGTGCAATGGTCCAGTGCACTCAGGAAGTCATTGCTGATTCAAATGTTTGTAGATTTTCTTCACTAGATTTGATTTGTCTTAATTACCTTTTTAAAACTTTATAAAACAAGTGAGCAATGCAGATTTTGTTGCAAGAAGAATTTATAGGATTGGTATTAAAAAAATTAAAAATAATAAAAGAAATATAAAAATTGTAATCAGCTATCTGGAACAACATCAAAAGTGACTTACCATATGTACTAATCTAATTGGATGTTTTTTAATGTGTATCTGTATGTTAATTATTGAAGTACTCTCATGACAGAGTTTTTTAAAATCCAGGTATACATGATTTGCATAGCTGGGTTTATAATGAAAACTGAAAACAAACTATATACCTTTCCACTGATGCATTTTATTTTTGCAGACAGCATGTGGATATGTTAAACATATAAGGGGAAAGCAGATGTAGTGATTAAAATAAAAGTAATAGTGCTTTCATAGATTTTTCTAAGACCTAGAACCCAACAGATGCAACTAGCAGATGCGATTAGCAGAAAGGATTGCTTTGATAAAGTACAGAGTGATCATGATTTGCTGAATTGGATATGTAACACTTGATCTCAGCATCTTTTTCAAAATATTATTTTAACTAGAAAAAAATTAGACATCTGTTAAAGTTAAACACAATTAGAATGCATCCTGAATTTTACACACATTTCTAAACATTGACTACCATTTTAATTATTTTACAATTTGACTTGATTAAAGGCTCTAATATTAAAAATTTGTATAGGAAAAAATGTACACAAATGGTTTAAAGAGACCTTCATGAAAACTCATCCATCCTTCTTTGAATCCATCTGCCTTTAAGTTATCTCTCCTTCCATCAAGACATTGTTCCATAACCTATTCATAACCGGTTTGATATTTGTGTTATTCTGCTGTATTAATTTGTATATCTGGTCATGACTGTTGCCGTTTGTGTTTAGAACATGTTAACCTCTAATTTGACCAACACAGACTCCAGGCTTATTCCAGATTTTGCTGTCTGTCAACTTTACTGAATGTCAGATGGTTTGTTGGCCCAAGAGCCCTTTGTGTGCTCAGCAAACAACATACAGGCTGCTACTGACCCTACCAGACACACGCGCACACATATTAAAGGGTCTTTCTCTGCATTATCACATTATTCAGTGTCAGATACACTGCTAGACAGCTTCTATGAATTGCACTGTAGGGCACTTGATTTTGTTGGTTGTGACACAAGATAGTTTTACTGAGATATCAGTTTATAGGGCTGAATGCTGTAGTGGTTCATTTATTTACAAGTGTGGAAAGCAGATTGTGATGCTTCAGTAAACTAGAGGTCAACTTTTCACAGACTTTCATTATTATTTTTATTATATATATATTTTTTTTTTTTTCTGGTTAGGATAAATTTAAATGTTAAGTGATAAAAAGTGAGCACAGTTTCCATTTAAATTATAACATATAAATATATATTATCTTTTTTTTAAATAAATAAATAAAAGATATATGTCAAAAACTTTTAAAAACTGATGAAAAAATTAAAATGTTTTTCCTTAATGTTGGCCTATATAATTATAATCACATATGCATATATTAGATTGATAAGCAAACGGTATGATAAAGATTTGTTAACTATACCTTTCCTTTTAGGAGCATAGCAGACACACATCTTCTTCTTCCACACCATCCCCTTTTGGCTTTTTACCCATCTTTAAAAAAAAAACCTTCATTTTCCTGCAGTTGATTGAAAGGCAGGAAATATTTCAGTAGTCAGGTTTGCAAAATTGTAGAATTTGGCCATTCCACCACCTAGGATTGCTTGGTCAGAAGAGAGTATCCTCAACATTCTCTTGATTTATTAGCTGATGCCTGATTATGCCAGAGATAAATTGACATTCTTTGAATTTTCTGAATTATGGCATTAAACTGATTGTTATATTGGCAGAAACAGATTGATGTTCTTTTAATAGAGTTTTAAGTCTGTAAGCAGATGATGCTTTTGAACTAAATACTGATTGTCCAGATTCTCTGTACCCATGTATATTTGTAGAGCATGTGTAATAGTGTTTTGAGTGCTATGGTAGAATTTTAACCGTTTCCTATTATGTGCACAGGCTGGCAGTTTATGTTTTAAAGATAAAGGTCATGGATAATTTACTGCATGCTTAATTTCATGTTAATGGTTATTAAAAGCAGTTAAAAGCATGTAGGAAGATTAAAAAGGAAAATAACAACATATTTTTTGTGTTTAGAAAGCAACATCCCAGATACTTTTTAGGTCTGTTTTTCATTTTTCTTTCTTTCTTTTTTTCTTTCTTTCTTTCTTGTTCAGAAATGGGAGGTCATCAGTAAAGGATATTAATACTGCAGAGGTTGAGTATATATTCAAAAACTAACCAATTTATATATCCATAGAGTTTAGTTTTTCCTGTCTTGAAATATTTTTAATAACAATTTCTTTTGTTAAATGTTGTTTTCAATCTTTTATTGTGAAAAGGAGAATCATGCACTCTTTTACTAAACAATTTCAGTTTTGAGTGTTAGCTGTAATCACTATATTACTTTTGATAAAAGAAAGCAAAAAAAAACAAAAAAACAACAACAAATAGACCCAGTAATAAATGTTCACCTCATTTTGATATATCTGATACTTACATAAGTAGTGGAGGAGAAAAAAAACAAATCTAAAACTCCCCAAAACGTCTTATCAGTGTGACCTGCAGTTATCTCCCCATCTTAGCTTCTCCCACCATCAAATAACACTGGAAATTAGTTTATGGAAATCTATCATGGACTCCATCAAATTTTATCACTATTCTGTCAGCATCTTGCACCAATCTTCTTTTACAAATCAGTGTGCCTTTCAAGTGTGATGCCTGCCCTGCCCAGAGAGTGCTAGGTGAGCAGAAGTTAGTAATGTTTAATCTGATATTCTAGTAATCTTTTCTTTTTAAAATTTTTAAAAGTATGTCTGCTATGCTTATGAAACACTACGTAAGCAGAAATTGGTAACAGTTAATGTGGTATTCAAGTAATCAGCGTAACATTTAAATATGTTTAGTAATTTTGGACAAAAAAAGAAAAGAAAACAGTTTGAATAAAAGCTATATCTGCCCTGCCTATAGAATACATTTAGTTATTGTTTTCTAAATGAATCAACTTTTTTAAACTTCCTGGAATATCGTTATATATATATATAGAAATTATTTTTTGATTTTTCTTTGATTGAGCAGCCTGGAATATTTATGTATGTTTGTTTATTTTTAAAATGTGTCTTTTGAAAACAATATTCAGTTTAGTTATTTTTGAATATATAGTGTTAGGTTTTAATGTATTAGAATATATCAAGTTACTTTATATTAATACTTAACAGCACAAATTAAAGAGCATGGAAATGTTACTTTTAATTTTTATTATTTATATTTTTTTCACCTGCCATATCAATGTAATTGAACTATTGAACTTTTTGGAATTTTCCAAATAAACAGTGCTTTCAAGTAAGTATTTTCATGCAAATAAATCCAGAGAAATTTTCCCATATAGTACACACCTGAAGTAATTTTGTCTAGATCACCATTTTCTGTTTGTGTATGTACAAGACATTTTGGGTTTGATTTGTATGGCATTTTAGATCATTTTGATTTTCTTTGTTTATGTCTGCTGCTCTTTAGTTATCTGGTCCATAATTTAGTTTTGTTTCGCCTAGGCATTTTCCACCTTTGTTACAGCATTTGCATCATTTCTTTGGTAGGTAACTTTGGATAAGAAAAATTACTCCTGATTGCAAACATCTGAAGTTCTTTGGTTATCCCTGTTTATACAAGAGTTATAAAACAGCACATTCTTGAACAATTGCCACCCAAACTCTACCATCCCAGCTGCAACTTACTATATTGCAACTGGCTGGAGTGAAGTTAATATCAGAACAGATTTTGAAGAATGATGATAGCAACTGCACGAAGCAATTTTTTATTCAGACTGTTTCAGTTATAATTATTTTGGTATATTTTCAAAATAAATAACTACAGAGATTAAACAGTTTATTGTTTCACAAGATATAAACAAACAAAATAGAATTTGAAAAAAATATAAGAAAACAAATAATAAAGGAAAAAACAAATAACATTTTTTATTTATAATCTGTTGGAGGATTAAAAAAACACTAATGTATCCTTCCACCTTTACAAGATTCATAATATGCTTTAAATATTAGTGACATTAATTATCTGTGCAAATAGGTTCTTACATATAAATGTGTATTTAAAGTTTATAGTTCATCAAACTGAAATAGTAATTTTTAGTGAGATATTTTGTCACAAATTCTTTATAAATATATTTTCAGGTAAATTAAAAAAAAAAATTATAAATTGTTTCATAGATACTTTCGATTGTTTTATATGAATATTCCAGTTGTGATGGTAATTATATATAATGGTGTGTATGAGAGAGAAATGTGCTCCACTATGACAAACTGTATGTTGCTTTATCATTCCCTTTTACTTTTAACATGCTGTTCTATGGATCAAATAAAGTGTCCCAGATTTTCTTTTTTACTGATTATAAAAATTGACTAATGAAAATTTCCTTCAATTATATGATCCTGTATTTAATCTGAAACCATGAGAGCAATGAATGTTGATGATTGGATAGAACTTTGTCACCTTTGATTTGATTGGTTGTGATTGAATAATGCCCTTGAATCCTTAAGTCAACCCCAGCGATAAATGGTGACATTAAATGATGAAGCTTGGCTGGTTATTGTGGAAAGTAAATTGATGTTTCTTGCTGTGCTCATATGAACAAACTGGCTTGACCAGGTCTTTTTAATTTTTTTATTTTTAAATATATATTTTTTAAAGCATCCCTAATGCAAGGAAAATGTTAATGATAGAGATTTTCTCACTTGGTTCACTTTATGAAAATAATCACTTTAACAATGTCTTCTATTTAAAAAAAACAACAAAAAAAACAACAATAAATGACAATGGTTATGTATTCCATTTGAAAACCGTTATGGTGTATAAAATGTGCATGGATTGAAATGAGAAGTTTTAAAACTTATATATTATCCAAAAGATATGTAAAATTATATTTGAATTACAAAATATCTAACCAGTCACTATACTTTGACAACATAAATTACTTCAGCACATACACCTTTTTTAAATGTTTTTGTTTGTTTTGTCTTGATTTGTTCAGCTTTCTTAAAATAAAAATAACTTAAATGCAGGTTATAAAGTCTTTATAAAGTTTTCTAGTGAAATAAAAAAGTAAAGATTTTATTATTTTATTTTTTTACTTTATTCATACTATTTTTGTAATAATTATACTTAACTTTAAAGGGATGGTCTACTCAATACCTGTTTAAAATGTTTCAGATACACATTTAAAAGACAAGAAAAAATTATTAAAGGATTAGCCCAGCTATCTTACCTCTGAAATTTTAATTTAAAATTTATCTTACATCTAAACTTATTATTAGGTTTAAAGTAACAAATCAGGCTTTAAATTTTACATTATGTTTAGACCACACTGCAAATAGCTATAAAATATAATTGCTATTCCTGATGCTCATAAAAACTGATGGTTGAAGATTAAAGAATAGCCAGTGAGATTATCCCTTCCCATGTTGTTTTGTAAACACAGATTATAGCTCTCAACATATTGCATTTCAACAAAATCATGCTGTAATTCTTAAAACTGAGTAGTAAATGCAACTGCCAAGAGCAATTACATGACAGAAGTTCAGGCCTGGTGCTCAACAACAGAACAATCTACTGTTATTCCAGGTTCCTTTTTTTTTGTTTGTGGGTTTCCTACCTTCTGATCTAACCGTAGATCAAAGTTACCAGGCTCCATTCATCAGAGTTTGCTTCGAAGAACATGTTTATATTATACAGTTTTATGGTGTGTCTGTTAAAGCAGATGGGGGAGTGCTGTTAATAGCATTTTCAGTTAGAATATATTGGGGGAGGGTGTTAATGATAGGTCTCTGTGAACTGATGTGGATGGGTGTAGATGGTGATTTTTGTGGGAATGGATTGGAAAGGATGTGTATGTTAAATGTAGGAGCAGATTATTTGGCTGATATTATATATAGAAGCAGATTGTAGATTGGAATTGAAAATGCTAATATGAACCCGGGCTGATGCCTTGATCTTTGTTTTGAATATAGGCATACAAATTAAGTTGAAATAACATAGAGCCAGTTTTGGGATTTTCTGTGCTTTGAAGTAAATTTGCTAGACAAAACAATGAAGGAAAAAGTTTAACTTTTTATGTCAAAAAAGCAGTAGTTAATAATATTAAATGCTAATAAAGACAGATTTATAAAATGTCCAAATGTAACTGTATCTGATTGCAGTAAAAAAACAGTCAACATGACCTATTAGAGTTTTGCAAGGAATCTTGCCTTAATAACAATCATGTAATTAAAAATAATCTTTGGTATGCAAAATTGTTTGGTTTTTGGTGGGGGGTTATTTTCAAAATAAAAATGGAAAAATGTGATTTCATTGGTTAGACTGTCTATTTTTTGAATTTTTTCATTTGTTTTTATTTATTTATTAGTTTTATTGTTTTATTTTGTTTATAACTAAACTTAGTTATATTCAGATAATGTTACAGCTACAAATATTTAAAACATCCATTTAAGGGAATACTGGAGAAGGGCTTGTTTATCTAAATATAAATTCAGTTTGAAAAAAACATTATTCACTAACATTTATATATTCAAAAATTCAGAATTTTTTATGTCACCATCACAGAACATGCAAGATTCTTGGGGTTTTTTCGTGATTTTTTTGTTTATTGCATTTATTTATTTATTGTTTCTTTTATAATTTAATTATAATTTAATATTGGTCTTTTTCTTAGGCCAGTTTTTGTACTGAATTTGTTAGTGAGTATATATATATATTCAAAATTCACTTTTTGCCTCACAGGATGTTGTATAGAAATCTTGTTACAACATGTCACTGATATTAACTCACAACCTGTCACCTGGTGTGTTCTTCTGACATCTGAGGTGAACCTCATCCCTGCAGGGGAAGAGCCAGAAGATCATGTCTGGTGTTGTAAAATCATTTGCTACACTGGCTTGAATTTCAACTGACATGACAGCTAACCTGTCAGTTTTATGATGGTTTACTGAGCACAAGAGAAAGTTCACTGTCTTGCAAAATCTTTTTTTTTTTCTTTTTCCACTTCCCTCTATGAATATATAGTTAAAGGACTGATGTTAAACTGAAAACATACAATATATATGGACACTTGTCTATATATAGGTAAACACACACACACACACACACACACACACACACACACACACTCAGATATTGAATTGTGCACACATACACAACAGTTTGTTGATAACAACATTTTCCAGAATCTTTTTATTTATTATCCCTTTTTTATTCTTTTTGGTTCATTATATATGATGATTAAATTATTACTATCACAACATTATGATGTTTTACTGACAGAACACTTTTTATATTTTTGTTGGGTTTTTTTGTTGTTGTTTTGTTTGTTATTGTTTTGTTATTTTATTATACTTTTTTTTCTATTTTTTTTTTTTTTTTTTTTTTTTTTTTTTTTACCTTATTTCATATAAAAAGTGTAGCAGTTATGACACAAACCAGCAAATAGATGTTTTATTGGAAAACATATTTACAACTGAAATCTGCATCTTAAACTCCATCATCTGTAAACATTGTTTTCATTGCATGAGGCTTAATTAACAAAATCATTAAAGGCACATATCATTAGATTGTTGTTCAACATTATGAAGTTTTTCCTTCCAAGCCACATTGAGAAGTCATGTCTGCATGTCCTTTTTGTATAAACAGAGCTGAGAATGATATTCCAGACCTAATTTATCTCCTGTTTATTGAAGGAAGGGAGTACAGTCACCTTCATACAGAGCTTATATACAGATGTTGACTCCAACTTGCTCTTTGATATTAAGTCTGAAAAACCCTGTGAACCCCTGGGACAACCAAATTCCATATTTGAAGAATAGTTGTTTGGAAGAACTTTTGGTTGCAAATTGAGTTCATCTGGTGTCTCTGGGTATTCGTGGACTGTGTTTAAGGATATACACACCCTTGGGATTACAGGATGATAATCATAAAGACATTTTTCAAAATTTTCATTTTTCAGTATATAATTTAGCAACCTGGTTCAGTTTGCTGTAAAGGAATTTTGGTGTATCTTGGGGAGATATATTTTATTATATCTAAATATTAATTTTATTTTATTTTTATATTTTTGTCTTTTTTGTTTTTTGTGTGTGTGTGTGTGTGTGTGTGTGTGTGATATAAACTTTTTGTAGCATTAAGTAGGCTACTTTATAATAGGAAAAACAAAACCTTGATGGTTTTTCAGTGTTTATTCCATTGGTGTTTTCACAAGAAAATTCAGAAAATACCAATGGAATAAACATTGAAAAACCATCAAGGTATTTGATTTTCCTAATATAAATATATATATATATATATACAGAAAATCATTTTTAAAATATCTTTACAATACTTTTATTTTAATTTTTCTACGTTTCCATATAATGTTTTGTAAATGGCAGTAGCTTGTAGAAGTTTCACTTCAGTGTTTAATAACATTTCACACACCCACACTCTCTTTTTCTCTCTTAATTATTTTTAAAAAATGTTTTTCATTGTCTTTTTGAATGTGTGGATTTAGAAAGAATGTTAAAAAATATTTAATGCCATTAAAATGAAGAATATTAACCATGTTGCTGCAGTTATTCATCATCTTGACTGATGCTATAAAATATGTCAAAAATAATAGTGATAAAAAGTCATACATTATAATTAGTGATCCTTATAAGGAGCTGCAGTGATTTGGATGGTTCATTAAAGGACGCAAATATATATATATCAGTGATAATGTAAACACAGATAAATGCACTCCCAGCAAATAAATCTACTGTTAAAAGATTATGCAGTACAGTTGCATTCTTTGAAGTAAGGTCCCTGACAGATAATGTCATTTTTCATTTTCATTAGTTATATTTAAATAATTTCATATCTTTTATACCTACAGGATAGAAATATTTAGTTTTTACCTCCAGTTCTGTGTTTTATAACTTAAATAAATAGAAGAGCCATTCTAAAAGAAAATGCAGATTACTCCAGGAAATTTCTTGGTCTTCATTAATTTTTTTATTTTAACAAAATAATTCAAGTAGATTTTTAGCCAATATTCATGTAACATAAATTCCTTTTAATAAAGAAACATTTAAAAAGTATTCCTTCTAATTCTTCTTCTTGTTTTATTATTATTATTATTATTGTTATTGTTATTATTATTATTATTATTATTATTATTATTATTTAAAGAAAGGGTCAGTATCACTATATATCATTTGGAGTTTCATAGTCATTCGTCTCTTTGTATGTGTGTGTGTGTGTGTGTGTGTGTTATGTGTGTGCTTGTGTGTGTGTTTGTGTGTGCATGTGTGTTTTAATTATAATCCCCAGAAAATGTATAAACATTAAAATATATATTTTAAATTTTTATATTTCTTATTTCCTTTTGTTTTTGTGGGTACTGTGTTGGAGATGCTGTATTTGGAAAATGAGTAAAATAAGTATTTTCATAACACCAATTATTGAGCAAATAATGTGTAGAGTTTGCCAATGCTTTATAAACAGTTTGTTCAGTGAAACGGTTTAACAGTGTTTGTGCAATGTTTCTGTCTTCAGCTTTCAGTGTTTGCTGGTATTCACCTTTCATCATTAGCCCCATGACATGTGCCAGTAATGGCAAACTTGTTGCAAGTCGATTGTTCCTCACACCATCTTTCACCTGTTGCCCTGAATCACAAATTTTCTCCCATAGTGTAGGTTATTGATGAATAAAACAGTTGTTCACTATCACTTCTTGGGGTGAATCATCTTTTCATTCTTAGTTGTATCAGGTTTGTTTATTTATTTAACTGTACAAAAAAAAAGAAAAATAATAATTGTAGTCATGGTATATGGTTTTGTCTTTATAACAGGATTTCATACAAAGATCTTTTGATGTGCTTGTTGTGAATGCTGCTGAAAGACTGAACATGGTTAATTGTGTTGTATTATTTCAGAAACCATTAATTTGTCCATCAATTTTATTTCTGTATCTTTATTATTTATTCATTGATTGTCATGTTTGTAATTCTGAAACAAAATGCAACTGTCACACCTTCCATAAAAATAAAGTATGCTTTTCATTATAATCAGTGGATTTCCTTTAAAAACTTAACTTAAACATTATTTCAGTAGTGGTAAACTGTTAAGTTGTATCATTAAGAAAATATCAATGTATAAATTGAATTACTCTGAATATAATGTATAATCTCTAGCTCTCTCTCTCTCTATTCTGTTTTTCAAAAATGTTTGTTTTTATTCAACAAACTCTGTTTTCACAGCAAATTTAAGTAGGAAAGATTAAATAGAAATCTCTCTTGTGTTAATATTCACAGTAAAATAAGCCACATAAAGTCTGGTTTGGAGTGTCACACTAATGACAGTATAGCTAAAAGGTACATTTGATCATAGCTTGTTGAGACCTACCAGCTATTTGAGATTTATTTTTCCCTTTATGTTGATGGAACTTCATTCAAGCAAGTATATATGCAAGAGTGGCAGTCCTGTAGACAATGCAGGAATGATGAAACAGTCTGAGAATGATTTAATAACTTGGTTGAGCACTATTGTTGTTCTTTATAATGTATCTCATTTCTGATACTGTAATCATTTTGAGGTCACTTGAAAAAAAAAAAATCTTTTATAGAAAAAATATGGTTCATTTTTAAACTTTTGTCTATTCTTTTCTAAAATTTAAAGCATTTATTATTATTATTATTATTATTATTTATTATTATTATTATTATTTAAACTGAGCTCTTTAATTTAAATTCAAAATTAAAAAATAGGCCTATAGTCATTGCACATTCCAAATATGGAAATACACATTATACATTCTACTGCATAAAGGAAAAACAAAACAATGTTTAGCTTTAAAAAAAATATATTATTTCACATTTTTGGTGTTATGTTTCAGCATGAAAATAATACTAATGTTTGTTTTTCTTTCTATTTCAGGTAAGTTTATATTAGAAATGAAGAACTATTCCAAAATATTTTAAAAGTCTGTTGTTAAGGTAGGTGATGAACATAACAAAAATATTAAGCATCACTCGTGAAGTAACCTTGAAAATATTCACATAATTGACATAAATATATTATCACCAAATAACATCAGCATATTTAGACATTTATATAATAGCACTAAAAGAATTCAACAAAAAACAAACAAAAAGACAAAACAGCAAGAAACAATAATCTCAACAATAACAAATTCTAGAAACACAAAAATATTAGAATAAAAAGCATTTTAATAAGGAAATCCAAATCATACTGGATTAATTAATCAGTTATATAGATCGTTCTAGTGTATAATTGATTTAACATTGTGTGGTATGGCATGTCTAAAACATGGTCATGGTTTTAAAGATTTAAGTTCAAGGCACAAACTGAATAGCTTTGTTGTTGTCAAGAAGCATAAGCTGTGAATAAAAAATTGCTATAATAAATTGAGGGAGATCCTTGATAACAGCAATAGAAAACATGCCTGTGTGTAAATGGGGGGGGGAATGTTTGTAATAATAATAATACTCAAATAGAATTATTAATGAATTTTGCACATTTTGATTGTTTAAATATATTTGTCAATTTATCATATGTGAATGTGTTTATATGCACACATGCATTTATATAATATAATTATATGTACAATTAGGCTATGTTATATATGTGTGTGCATTTGTGTGTGTGTGTATGTGTTTGTGCAGTTCTAATCTTCTGTATGGAAATATATCATTAGATTTGTATACTATTGTTATTTACCTGAATATTACTTAGTTTATATATTGCTGACATCAAGGTTTATACATATATAAGAAGTGTGTGTGTGTGTGTGTGTGTGTGTGTGTGTGTGTGTGCATTTCCAAACTTCTGTATGGTAATAGAATGAGTATTGTATTTTTGTGTGTTTCAAGATTTAGCTCTGAATATTAAATCATATTTAAAACAAAAGAAACATCATCTTCAGTTTTATAATTTAATTAAGTATTAAATAATGCCTTTAAAAAGACAAAACAAAATAAATAAATAAATAAATAAAAAAAATGTCCCAAAAAGCTGTATCTTTTAACAATATAACTGAACTATACTGGTAAGGATAAGTATGTGTAGAAGGGAGAAAAGGGGTTGATTAAGAAGTGATAAAATCCCAGTGACTTGTGGACAGTTATAAATGCTGAAACATGATAGCAGAAACAGCTGCTAAGACTGGAAATTGATATGGAGAAAGGTGGGAGAGCAAGAATGATTATAGTTATCAACTTAGGCTAGAAAGCTTATGATTGTTATTTACTTATTTTCATGGTTGATTAAGTCATTAGGTGGCTCGACCAAGTGTGAAGCATATGTTGTTTTTCTGGCTTGGGCAAGTTATGTAAATATTAAATATTAAGTGGTGTGACAGGTAAGGATTATACTGGTGCCAAGACACCTGTGTCTACTGTGTGTGGTAAAACATGGCAGCTTGTTAATATAATACAGTTTTATGACACGTTTCTCAATGGTGCAGATATATTTATATATTTAGTGTTGCTTTTATTTATGAGTGCTACATGTTCTTCAGTCTTTTCAATGGGTTTTTATTGCAGACTGGTATTAGGGCATTTTTAATAGTTGTTTAGAATGAATGAACATATCAAATCTAGTAATCCCAATTCATGACCAGTTGAGGTACCAACACTGTAATGTTTGGACAAACTTCAATAAAACAGAAAGAAAGCTTCAAACAGTTCAACTGGGGCACTAAGTACCTTGTTCTTGTGCTGTAAAGAAGTATTTTTTTTGACAGAACCACAGTTTCTGTGTAACAAATATGTGATCTACTGAGTTACAGTTTTGTAATGACAAATTCTTAAATAAAATTAAAAATGAAAAAGACAAAAAACAATTTGCTGTTATTATTCTGTTGTTTATATATGCACCAGATAACTTCAAGGAATCTTTTATGTGAATATTTCTGATAATACAGTATGTGGTACATCATTCAATGAGTACTGGTTGAATTTAGCATTCAGCCCATTGCCAATACATAATTTTCATTTTCACAAAATCCATATCTAATCATTTTATTAATATGACTAAGATAGGTTTAAGGATGTCAGTTGGAATAAATTTTGAATCCTATTAGTCTCAAATTTTGACATTAATATAGAAGCCCATCTTCCTTTATCATAATGCATTTAAATTTAGAAAAACTTTCAGTATAGAGTTTTAAAATGTGTACATTACTGAAATTCCACATCTAACTTTTATTCAGCAAAATGTAAAATGTATGGAAATTAATATACTTAGATTTGTATACTATTATTATTTACCTGAATATTACTTAGTTTATATATTGCTGACATCAAGGTTTTAAAAAGTGATTTTTTTTTAATAAAATCAAATAAATAAGTGAAATAAATAAATACATATATAAGAAGTATATACATTATTCATTTCCCATTGAATATAAATGTATGTACCAAGGCTCTCTATAACAGGTTACATGTCATAAATTATATAATATATAAAAGGCCCCTGCTGTGTCATTCATTGACACTGGTGACAGTTTGATTAAAGCACAGAAGGAGAAAAGGTCCATTCATAACATTAACCAACGTCACATCTTGGAAGTCAGAATAAAAAGTTTAATTAGTTTATTGAATCTTAATTTACAGAAAACTTTAAATAATTAAGTTATTCATTTATTTTATTATTACTATTATTATGTAGAAATTGATGTTTATTACAAAAACATAATAGCTTCCACAACTTGAGATATTTGATGAAAATATCATTCTGTAATTACATCACTTTTGTTATGAATAAAATAATTAAAACTGTAATTTTTTGTTTAAATTTATATATATTGTAGAAACTGATGGTTTTTTTTTTTGATAATAACATTCCACAATTCTTGCAACAATCTTTTGTTGCATTATTTTTATTATTATTATTATTATTATTATTATTATTATTATTATCTTTCATTTACAAATACATTGATATACAGTAACGTATTTGAATATATTATAGATTTTGAAACAAATTACAAATTGGATATAGTATATCACTTACTAGCCTTTAACTATTGGTCTTATAATTCTTTGAGAGTATTTCTGTTACATCAGTATTCAGTGATTTACAGACAATCCAACATTTATTTTATTTAATTTCCAAAGTGGAAATTCATGTACTTTGTTAATATCAATAACAGCTTTCATCTAGTTGCAACATTTGAAGAAAACCCATGTCAACAAATACTTTTGTGACACTTATATGTGCTTAAAATATATTTGCAAATGAACACAGCCTGGCAGGACAGAGGCATTGAATGGTATTTGTGGCATTTTTATGTTATGGAAATCCATTAAAATAGACTTGTACTTACTATTAAACATGAATCATGTGACCAACCTGTAATAAAGTCATATTTACAGAGTGTATGCATATAGATATGACAAGTTACATTCTTCCCATTGTCTGACTTTAAGATAGCCTTTTGTGTATCTGACTATAAAAAGTAGAAGTTTCATTTAACTGAACATGTACTTAATCCACTATGAAGCCCATAACATTTTTTAGTTTTTTTCCATCTCCCTTTGTTTTGTGTTGCTTTATAGGACATTAGATAAAAAGAAATATTTCATGATTTAAAAAATACTTAAAAGTTGGTGAATGTGTATGGTTGGTTTTGTTTCTTTGTTGTTTTTTAATCTTGATTTCATTCTTCCTCTCTCCTTTTCCTCCTTTTTTCATCCTACATTTTCTTTCTTTATGTCTTGCACACTCTTCCCACACATCATCCATCATTATTACTCTTTCTTTAACATAATACTTATATGAAGCTTTTGATTTCTAATTCCTGTATATATATACACTCTTTTGTAATTAGTTATAAAGAGAACATTTTAATGTGACTATTATTTTCTTTTGTTTCTTTATTATTTTTGTTTTAGTGATAGTTATTTCTTCTTCTCTTTCTTCTAAGTAGAATTTTGTTTTTAGTTCATAATGTTGAACCATAATATCATATATAGAGCCATCTGTATACATATTTGTTTTTAGAAATAATGTTTGTTTTTCTTGAACATCTTTTTTTAAACTTTTTACAAGATATATCCTGAGCATTTTATTTTGTGCTTGGGTGTTGAATCATACATCATAAGACAAACTGTTGTGAAAAAAAAACGGATGTTGCTGGCAGAAGGTTTGGTAAAACCCTTTGATCCTGACATGTGGACAGTTCTCAGAGATTGTTGTTAAAATGTGCACATCTGTGTAAAAGACTGTCTGATAGGCGTGAATATTTCAGTGTATGGGTAACATATGCACAGTGATGGTGTTCATCTTTGATATTTTGTAGCATATAAGCTGAGTTCCTTAAATGTGTTATAAATATATTAAATAATAAGAAGAAGAATAAGGAGGAGGCTTTTAAATATATAAAATTTTTAAATAATCTCTGAATATTTAAATTCTGTGTTCATTGAACTATTTCTCATTCTTGTGAATACTTTAATCTTCATTTTCAGTAGTTGTGGTATGTGCCTCCTATGTCTGAGAAAGGCATCTAAGAGTTTCTTTGCTGTAAATAGAAAAGTATTGTGCATGCTCTTCTAAGACTATAAATTAATAATACTGCATGAAATATCCAATGATGAAAAATTAATCAGGTTCTTCTAGTGGTGTCGTTAAACAAAATCTTGTTTAGATTTCAGTGCTCTATCTCTATTGTTCCACTGTTTAAAAGGTAGTTAGAACACAACATGTGTCAGAAAGCTGTTTTCTTTTCTGATCAGTTCAAACTGATCAAATTGGATAAACACGTTTATTGTAGCTCAAAGTAGTTTTATGGGTTAGAGGTGTAGATGAAGGAGATCATTTGTACTGAAACTCTTTATCATTTGACTTACTTACTAAATGGGTGAGTGTTCTAGAGATAATTCAACATAGAGGTATGTGGAACTTCAAGAAATAGATGTTCAATACAGTATGATATTTTTTAAAATATCCATACACTTGATTAAAAGAAATCATCACTATACTTGTTTATTTCATGAAGTGCATTAGGAATGATTCTGTTCATAAAATATTATTTCTGATATATAACTGACAGGAAAAAAGCAAAACTGGTTTTAAGAATCTATTAAAGTTCTGTCTTATTTTTATTTTTTTATTTTTTATTTATTTTATTATTATTATTATTATTATTATTATTATTATTATTATTATTATTATTATATAGATAAATTGTTGACAAATGAGGTAAAAAATAAATAAAAGTAATTTTCTTTGTTTAAAAACATTCCAGTAATGGATATCATAGAGATAAACTTTCTTCTTTGCAGCTAGAACTTCAAAAACAGGATATACTGTTCATATTGAACTGTCAATAAAAGGTAAATAAACTGGTTTATGGTGTGGAATAGGTTTTTGCACCTTTTGTGAAAAGGATTTTTTCTTTTTTTCTTACGTTTTTTTTTTTTTTTGTTTTCACTGAAAATTGCTGGAAGATAGGTATTCTCAAAGAGAAATATGTTCAGCTTTGGCAAACTTCTTACATTAGCTGACAGTTTGAGCTGGCAAGACTTTGTGCTGGAATAATTGCACTGTCATTTATATGCAAGAATATATGGTGGAATTTCCTTACGGTTACGCCATTCAGGATTGATGGCAAAACTTTCTGATGTGTGCTGACTGTTTGTGAGGAGTTAGATGATATGTGCTGATGTGTTTGTCTGTGTTATAGTTGTGGAATTCAGAGTACTAGGTGCCACTCTTTGCTTTTCATTATATGTAGTAATTTGTAGCAATTTTCTACAATTCCACAAATGGATGATACTGTAATTGTTAGATTGCTGTATGTTGTTTAGGTATCTCAATGTTTTGTTTTGTTATTTACCTTAGATTTACAGTCACTCACATTGCTGTTTTGCTTAGGTAAATGAAAAAAAAAGATAACTTGTAGTATGGAATCTTGGTTCTCCATTGGATTGTACTTAGTCTGATATCAGAGCAACAGATGGCTTAAAAAAGGAATTAAAAAAAAAAAAAAAAAAACTAAAAATAATACATCACAAAATACAATAAAACTTCTCACTAAAGAATTTTTGTCATTATCATCTTCTTAATTATGACTTGATGATAACCAAACATTCATTTAAAATTTAATGAAATAGCATTTAATATGTGTTGTTAGAGCAGACTGGAGAATATCAATCTTTGCACTCAGTATGTATATGATAAATAGTTTGGGCATCCTTTGAGCATCAGTCAGCATGTGTAATATATTATGTATGCAACAGTACTAGTCTTTATTGCCAACCTCTTGGGGAGTAAAATAAACAAACTGATTGCAAACAACATGTATAGTTTAGAATGCAAAGAATTTGTGACAAATTTATAATTAATTACAGATGCTGAGAAAAGATATTTTTGAAAAAAGTCTCATCATTCGTGTCATCCTTTATCAAAGCAGACAAATTGCTTCTAGTGCAATTACTAGAAAGCAGCAGGTGAAATAAATGTTCCACCTGTGAGCCTTCCTACAACCAGGATTACATTAACAGAATCAGTTAAATGTGTTCTATGTTATGTGGAACAGCTCATGAGTTAATCAGCTGAGTAAATTTCTCCTATAAGTTTGTTCCTAGGGACAGTGACCAATTAACATAAAAGAACAGTGGTAGATTATATGTGTAACTTTTCTGAGTTGACTTCCCTCCAATTATTATCTGCAAGCAGTGAGAAGTAAACGTTCTGTGGAATGTTGTAATTTAAGAAATCATACCATCATATGCTACTGTGCACAGCATCTGTCAGGGATTCATAGAATTTGTTTTAAAAATTTGGATTGAATATGTCTTGCCTGATTTATTTATCTAGGAGGATTGGTTATTTCCTGTTAGCATCATGTATATATAGAAAGCAAACAAAAAAACAAAAATTGATTACAGTAATTTAATTAGTAATTAAAAAAATGTCCTAGAAACAGTTATTAATCAAGATACAGCTAAGTCTGGTGTCTTTGTTCTTAACATCTAAGATGATGGAAAGAGGGATGACTGATAGTGATAAGATACAAAGGTCCAGAAGAATACAACTGTTTCATTCTTTTCATATTTTCTGGTTTAAAACTTTTTAAATTGTTTTTATTTTATTTTATTTATTTTTTTATTTATTTATGTATGTATGTATGAATGTATGAATGTATGAATGTATGTATGTATGTATGTAGTTATTTATTTATTATTTAAGTAATAAAACACTTGAACATTTTATTGTGTTGATAATGTGTTTTTGGAAACCCTTCAAATTTTTCTGAATTTAGAAATATTACTCTAAGAAATAATTAGTTTGCAAATATTAATAATTCATTCATGAGTAAAAAAACTCACTTAGAGAGAGATGCAGTTTTTGCACCTGCTAAGGTGTTGGCAACCATGGACAGGAACTAGCTCAGCTCCAGTTTTGCACAAGCCATTTGGCACACTCCTGACACACTCAATACTTCTGCAGGCAATAAAATAAAACATCTGTTTTGTGGGGTGAGCAGGATACAGAAATGTGAGCAGTTTCCTGGACAGAGATAGTGAATATATAGCTTGATAATAATGTCTAAATACTTCTTTATACATCTTGATTCTAGATTTACACAGCAAGAGGGAGAAAGAGAAAGCTTTGAAGAATTTCTTTTGTCTGTAGTTCTCGATGCAGTAAAACTTTATGTCTATTAATCTCAAATTTTAATGATTATAGCTATGTATTAAAAGGAGGAAAGGTATTTTTATTTTACATACCTTACTGTTATTTAAATCATTGGGATTTTTATCAAAAGCTGCTTTTCTTATCAATTAGCAACACCTGTACATTCACCTTTCCTTAGACAGGAAAGCACATACCATGGCCGTTGATACACCAACTGCAGGACACAGGCTCTGAATTATTTTAAATACTGGTACATTCTCTCCTGATAGTATATAAAAATAATATATGGCTTTGGAAAGGAGCAACAACTGGTTAAATATGTTGTCTTTAAACAATATTTTCTTTGACTTAAAAGTATCCTTTGTAATAAACTATGAATTGTTGTTTTAATGATATAGCTATCTAAAAGGATTAACTATATCAGTTTAATATAAATCTGAGTTTCATATAGTATTCATTTTATTAGCGTTTAATGATAATTAGTGGAATCTCACTGAACAAACATTTATTGTAAATTCAGTCCTCTTAATGTCTCTGTGGGCTTATTTCCTATTCCAGCCAATGGTTTGGTACACCATTTGTACATCTGATTGTTTTATTGATTCAAAAGCAACTTTGTTTTCTTTTTATTTATTTCCATTTTTTTACCCCTATGATAATGCCTGTTAGTTTAATAGAAATTCCTTTCTGTGAAGCAAAAAATAGTAATTTGTGTGTGTGTGTGTGTGTGTGTGTGTGTGTGTGTGTTTTGTGTGTGTGTGTTTGTGTGTTGTGTGTGTACTGTATTCTTGTGTGTTGTGTCTGCACTGAAGTAATCATTATAACCTTTGTTGCTGGGTAACCTTGGAAGCTGAAGTTTGAGACATCACTGGCCACATTGTCATTGTCTGCGGATTGGAATAATTTTTATAGTCACATTGTACTAATTCAAGTCCCTCAGAACTATCTATAGAAAGGAATAAAATCATCCCAGTTAGATCATAAGTGTCCTTGGTATCTTGGGAGAAATACACTTGATAGCATTTTAACTGATGATTCTGTACTGTTGATAGAGATATGACTAAGGTTTGTGGTTGTTTTAATGTCTTTGTATCATGTAGGTAACAGGTTATGGCTATATTATGTTGTTGTGACTTGTCTGCATTCAGTCTTTGCCTGTTACAGATAGGAACGACAGGTGTGGAGACTTTTTCCTGTCTGGTGATGTTTCCCTGTTTCTAGAGCACTGCATTTTTTAATTGAATTGTTTTTACTTGGATGATTAATGATATATTTTAAGCATATATGAGTTCTGTGATGAAAACACCTCATCAGAAAACTTTAGATATCAAATAATAGGAGTTATTTATATATTTGGTTTCTGTTTGTAATAATAACTCTTTGTTTAATATTTACATCTTGTGCTGAAATTCCTGTACAAGATCAAATTGAGACACTTTTATTATGATTAAAACTGACAAAGCCAGCTTGAAGATGATTTCACCAGTTACTTGTATATGTTCAAAGCCAGCTAGCA
This sequence comes from Chrysomallon squamiferum, assembly GCA_012295275.1. Taxonomy (NCBI): domain Eukaryota; kingdom Metazoa; phylum Mollusca; class Gastropoda; order Neomphalida; family Peltospiridae; genus Chrysomallon; species Chrysomallon squamiferum. Next base: position 33,303,630 of record CM022671.1, on the reverse strand, counting down.
GCATCAGGTGAATACTTTTATATTTTTATAATGATATTTATTATGACTGTGACAGCATATTTTGTTTAGTGAAATTAATATTTTGTTATTATTATATTTTGTTATTTTTATTTCTATTTTTATTTATTTATTAATTATTATTATTATTATTATTATTATTATTATTATTATTATATATACATATATTTTTGAGGTAAGAAAATAATTCAGGAGAGAATAGACTGAATAATAACATTTTGATTACTAAAAACCCATCATTGTTTCTTCTTGATTGTATAAATAAGTATTTTGCAGTTGATTATGGTTTTTATTTAAAAGGAAAGATTTCTCTCTTTTTCTTTACTTTTTCTTTGTCTTCCTTCTCTCTTTGTTTTTATAATATTTTACTTACTTTTAAGAAAACCTTTTTCTTATTTAAGGGACTCATGCCAGGACACCTATTTGAATGTTTTGTTTTATAGAACTATTTCTGGTTATTGTCCAACAATAAAAAACTAAAATTTCTGTATGCAAAAAAATAAAATTAAGAAAAGACATTAATTAGCAAGGTCTGCACCAACCTGTTAATTGTTTTTTTATTCTTAAGGTTAAATTGATATCATAAAAATATCATGCGGCTTAACTCTCTTCTTTTTTTTTTTTTCATTTTTCTTTTATAACTTACCTTGTCTATCATATAAATTATATAATTTTTTGGATATATATTTTTATGTATCATAAAATTCAATGAACTTTGTGGCAGGCTTAAGGTTTTTCTTTAATACAGTGCAGTGCCTTGTTGTGACTGAGCTTATGCTTGTACAACAAAGGGAAATACTTAAAATAAATATAACTTACTACTGCATTCTTCATCCTGAGATATTCTTCAAAGAAAACTGTTTAGGCTGATGGTCATTATAGCTATAAAGTTCAGAACACATCCCATTATATGTTGCTTCAGATTCCTCAGTGGTTCCAGTCAGTTTCTTGGTCACTGAAATATTCTGGGAACTGTTATGGCCTTTTAAAATAGTTCTTACTGTATTATAGACAGTGTAAACTGGTGATGATTGTTACTAAATGTAGCCTGCTTGTGATAGTTATTAGAGTAGTAAATGTTCAGATACTTTATTTGTTTTATGAATGGAAGAGAATGCACTTAGATGTATAGCCAGAAATAAGTTATGAGATTTTTACTCTTGTGTATAAATGTTAAACAGGTGTAGATGTTTGTAATTTATGTAGTGACCCTGCTGGTAAAGAATTAAAAGTATTATATGGCCCTTAAAAAAACCTTTTTTTCCTGTTTTTAAATTATTTTTTTAATTTTAACTTTTATAACTCTGACAGTGAGACAAATATAACAGTAAATATGAGAGTCACAGAGAGACAAACACACTGAAATTATCAAGAGGTATTCTATGTATAATCAAATATGCTTAAAATTAGAAGGAATTTAGTGCTGCTTTTCTGTTGATGTTAATGTCATAAATATATATATATATATAAAACCTTTCTATTAGTCTTGATCCTCTGCTTCCTCTGTTCACAGGGAAATGACTTAGTTAAAGAATATTTTGATTTAGATTTAATGATCAGATATGTACAACTACAGCCATACTGCTGTATTCAGAACAGTTGTGCTGTATTGTATTGAGATTTGAAACGATACACTGCTTTCCTGTCTGCGATTGAATCTGCAGTTTACCTCTTGATTGCTGCTGATACCTGTACCATACACCTGTCACAGGGCTTACCTCAAAGAGAAACTGTAGTGACACCTGTTATGAAAACAAGACATTCCCAGTCTTTCTGTTGTTTTTTGTATTCTTCTTCTAGCTGCTGGAAGTAGATGAAAACATCTGTTTTATATTTTAGTGAAAGTATATATTTTCTTTTCTTCTTTTATTGTGAAATTCTTTGTTCTACAACTATCATAGTTTATTATTGTAGTGATTTTTCTCAGCTGGGTGTATTCATTTAAAATTTTGATTTAGGGATTGTTTGAATAAATATTCTATGTTGATGGCTACTTTTTCTTTCTTCTTCTTCTTCTTCTTATTATTATTATTTTAAGGTTTCTCTTTCCCTTCTTAAAAACGTCCACCATATTTTCATTTTACAGGAAGTAATAGTGTATGGAAAATCCAATGTATTGCCAGTTAGGCTAGCTAAACTTTAAATTTATATTCTGAATTCTGTGTAAAAAAATAATTTAAAAAACAACAGCATTCAGTTCACACTCATGTCTGTATATGTTGGATATAACTGTTGTTATTAACAGGTTGTCTGTGTAAAAATGATGATACAAAAATTTTAAAAATGGCAAATAAGATTAAACATGTTTTTAAGACAATTTATACATTATTTATTGAATTGTTAGTGATAACATTTTCTCAGCAACCAGCTCAGGTAAGGAAGCCACAGGGCTCTGTTGACCAAACTGATATCTTTAGTGTGTGGTCTGGATAATATCATCTTTTGTTTATCAACAACATGCTGGTTAACAATATTTCAGACAATGTTTTTCTAGCTTATCAGTGAAAATATTTTGACTCAAATGTTGATTTTGACATGATTGGACCAAGAGGTAAGAAACATACAAGCCAGCCTGCTGCAAAACAAGGAAAATGACCAGTATGAAATAAATAATGAGAGAGAGAGAGAGAGAGAGAGAGAGAGAGAGAGAGAGAGAGAGAGAGAGAGAGAGAGAGAGAGAGAGAGAGAGAGAGAGAGAGAGAGAGAGAGAGAGAGAGAGAGAGAGAAACGTGTATCCTTTTCATTATTAGAGAAATCTTTTCTTTCTTTTTTAATTTGTTGTTGTTGTTAATGTTGCAATTATTATTATTGTTATAATAGTTAAAATATTTTTGGATTGTATTGGTTGTCAAAATATTATTAAAATGTTCGACTTTGGCTTGTAGACACTTGTATGTGGTAATACAATGGTGACATTTTGTGGTTTGACCCATGCTGAGGTCTGCCATTGCAAATTTACATTTTCTTGACTTAAGACTTATTGCTGAAAGATCATTTCCACCTTTTTATTACCTGACCCACTGTGTTTCACATCCTTGTTAAATACCTTCCTTTGTAGCTCATATCCCTTTTCAGGTGTCAGAGCAACTTTTAAAAACACAGAGAGTTAGAAAATGGCATTTATGATGTAAATATTGTAACTTACAATATTAGATACCTGAATACAAATTGTACAGTGTTTGTGGAAAACGGGACAGCCATTGGTCAGGGAAAGGAGGACATGACAGACTGATGTCAGAGATTAAGGCTGGAGTGTCAAAGGTTCTCATTTTTATTGAGACATTAAAGTGCCAGCTTTTCTTTCACAGTCAGATACTTATTAGTGAAGAGAGTTAAGGTTAATGTTTGAATACTTTATACCTGTTATTAATAAGAATGGTAAATGAAGATAAATATGGTTTGTTATTTAAACAAACTCTATACTGAATTTAAATACTTATTATGTAGTACTGAAGTTTTAATTATCAGTGTTTTTAAAAAAGTTATTGTTATTAGTGTTATATCATTATTAAGTTTCAATTTTTTTTTTTTTTTTTTTTTTTTTTTTTTCATATAATTATTTCTGTTCAGTTAACATTTGTATATTTTCTTGTTCAAATAAAAGGTATTTTCTGCCTCAAATAGTGAATAATAGTGGGTGTTTTCCTTAAGAAATGTGAATGTGAATAATAAAAATACACCTGGTGCATATTTACAGTATGAATAAGTGAAAGTCTCACATTTCTGTTGACATTCCTTTTGTTGTCCTAAACAATTACTAAATAAGAATAAAAACTGCTTATGAAAGGATTGTCCATTGATTGATGATAATCAACTGTAAGTATGTGTAAACAGTTATCATTTTTTAAATAACTGTATATGCATAAACTGTATGTTCTTAAATAAATAAAATTATATATAATACATACACATGCACCTACAAAACTTTTATTCTGTAGGATATGTTTTTAAAAATATAAAAGAACTAAAAATGTCTTACAAACTCATAAATTCAAATATAAATACCAGTATTTTAATTTAATTTTAAATGGTAAAAAAACATTTCTTTAGTATCCTGATTTAAACATATAAGATTTTCATGAGGTTTATGACTTTCATTTTTATTTATTTTTTTATTTATTTATTTTAATTATTATTATTATTATTATTTTGTTAATGCTAAAAAAGAAAATACATGAATAAATATTAGTATCTACCTTTCTTTGATATCTATACTGTTTTTGTTTTGAAACTAATAAGCAGACAGTTTTCACTACATAAAACTACTCATAGGATAAACAGGTCTTAAAAAGTATATAGTTTGGGCTTGGAACAAATTTTCACATCTTTTACTGGAAATCCATTGATTCTTGTGGTATGTGAGAAGTGCCATAACAATTTTATGGGGTTCTTTTAGAACAGCCATTATTATCTAGAAACGTGATCTTGGTATATGTACCTTCTTTAGACATGATACATGCTTTTTCTTCTCACAGTAATTGTTATTAATTCAATACAGTTCACTACAAGGTCTGCTTCAGTAACAAATATGGACTCTTGGACTTCTGTAGTACCAAGCAAACTATCTCATTTTCTTTTTTCACCTGTATGAGCAGGGTTAATAATCAAAATTTTGTGATAAACAGAAAAAGCATCAATCAGGTAGTAGGTAAAATTTCATGATAAACATCCACTTTTCATGCTCTCTCTGGCACTACAATGTCAAAAGCTGATTGATTTAATTGCTGAAAGGCAGAGTACATATTGATAGTCCTGCTGAATACTTCCTGAACCATTATAAACTTTATAATATTTTGGTATTTTGGCTGACCCTAGCTTCAGGTACCAAAACAGTTTGTGTTTTGAACATGCATAAATAACTGACCAATGTCAATTTTATTAGATTAACCCTATTGAAACATCATACATCCCTTCCATTTTGGAGGGAGTTGGTGGCTGTAAGGAGTTACCTGCATCTTAAAGCATTAACAGTTAAAGTTTCAGTATCCCTTGGTTTACACTGTCAGTCTTTTGCAATGGTACATACAATAACTGTGATGTGAAAAAAAAGTGAATGTACGTACATACATACATACATACATACATACATATATATATATTTATTTAAATATATTGTCATTGTTGTTTGTTTGGTTTTGTTTTTGTTTAGTTTTTTAAGTTAATAATTCACTTATTTATTTTGAAAGTTCATCCCTTTTATTTGAACCATGATCTACCACTGTCAGACAGTGTAGACCTATTTTATATGACATCAGTTTTAAACAGACAATACAACACTGTTAAGTGATTAGTCATTTCTAAGTGAAACAATAGTCATGCCAATAAGAAACAACATTTACCCACTAGTCACTTTTAGGTCTGCAAGTTAGTGATTGTCTAGGATTAAGATAATCAGCAGACATCATGGATTATACTAAACCATCATTGTCTGTTCAGTTTTACAATAGGCCACTGCCTTTGAATAGAATCAGAGACTTAACCATACACTAAATCCAGTGTTTAGGGCAAGTGTGAAAGCAATCATGACAGCATGGGATTAGTATAATCACTGGCTTTCTCTCCTATCATAAGACCTTGATGGCTCAGTGATTAAGGCAATAGCTGTAAGGCTGGTATGAACAGGAAGTGCTTCCTTGTTCAAGCTGCTATCTCAAAACTAATTGGGAATGTGTAAGATTATCATATATGTCTCTTTCCATCACATCTTAATAATACTTTGTACCAGTGACAAATCATTAAAGTTCCACAGTTTCCTTGAACATGAATATTAAAACTATCCTACTCTAGCCAGTCATGGGAGGAAGCAAATTAAATTGTAGGATTTCATCTGTTAATGAAGATTTTTCTGATATTTACACTATTTTGCATTCTGTGGTATAGCCCTAAGTTTTATGAAAACATGACAAAAAGAGATATTTATATTACCAGTAGAAGTTAATATTTTGAACATATAGTTTTAATTACTACTGAAAGGTAAATATTAGTTATTATTAGTATGTAATATTTGTAAGCCTTCACATACTGAATTTCAACTTTGTGTTTTTACTTCAGTAATGATCTGTGCTAGACTAGAAATGATGTAACAAATCTTATCATAGCAACATCACTGTACATAATGTATTACTATCAGTTATCATATGATATCATTGATTATTGTGATATCTGGAATTAATGGCAGAAGGCTGTTCTGCTTATTTTGATTTAACACTAGTTTTTTTGCAAGATAAATGTTGATTCATTACTGTTTTATTATTATGCAGGTATATATGTTTTGTAGGCAGTTTTTCTGTTTTGTTATGACTTACAAGTGAGTGCCTATAAATACATATAAGGGTGAATGTGTGTAAATGTGTGTGTATGCATGTGCATGTGCATGCCTACAAGGAGAGCATTTGTTACCCCAGACAGAATATTAACAAACACTTTAACAATTTAGTTTGTGTTCAAACTCAAATATGAAATACCATAAGCTGAATCATATAAAGATTAGAAAAGATAAACGTGAATTTAATAGAAAGAGAAACATACTTCATGTGGACAATTCACAGATATATTTCAGTTAATAAAAGCCAGATGTCATGAGAGAGAAAAGTCATTAAAACAAATGTTTGTTTGGTGTCACAGAAAGTGCCATTCCACATGTGCTGAACAGACTGAGTTCATTTTAGGCACAGAGAAATGGTCAGTGGTCAGCAGTACCACTAAAAGAAAAATGAAATTGAATAAAGAGACAAATATCTTAATATTAATAAATTTAAAAATCTCAGTACTTTAATATTTACTTTTATTAATTGTCAAATATGGCTTCTTATACACAGATGATTACAAAAGAAGAAATATATAGTTTGTTTTGCCCTTGAAATGTGTTTAGTACTATTTACATGGATATCATCATTACACTGGCTAACTGATTAGAAGCAAAAAAGTTATTTGCTTTTGTAACCTTGCTACTCCTTTAAGAGAAGTGTGTGTTTGTCATTATGTATATAGATTTTGGGTGTAATTTTTTTCAGTTTTAATGGGATTGTATTTGTTAAATGAAATGATGAATTATTATTAGGCAATAAAAGCATGTATTATGGTTATATATGTTGAATACAGCATCTTTATTATTGATACTACTACTATCATTACTACTACTGTCATAACCACTACTACTTCAATACTATACTATACCATACTGTAACTACTACTACTACTGCTAATTCTATTTCTATTATTATTATTATTATTATTATTATTATTATTATTATTTTATTGATTGTAGTGCTACTCAAAAATACCAGCAGAATCATGTACCTGTATTAATGTTTTAAACATTTTATAGTATTTTCTTGTTATATTCCTTGTTTACATGGCCAGAACAGGTGTATCATTTGACAGTATTTTAATAGATGCGATTATTTTTTACCTGCCCCAGGTACTCAGGTCTGGCAACCACATATCCAAGTGGCATTGTCAGTGTGTCTAAAGTTACCTGTATATATGAATAACCTGTATGCTTAGTGTCATAATGTCTGTGTTTGTATGTTCATTGACCGAGCAAGGTAATTGCTGGGTTGACTGTTGCAGCATGGGATTATACTTACAAAAACTGGAGTTAAACGGGCGTGAAAAGCCTATGACCTGCTCAAAAAGTTAGTGTTTGCTTATGGTGGAATTTAAAAAATAAAATTTTGTTTTTTTAAAGAAATAGCTGTTGTAAAGGAGCTGATTGTTGACTTGGATTATTTTTAGCATCATTGTCAGTTAATGTTGTGTGAAAGATAATAAACAGACATTGATTCAGAGAAACCAGTCAGCATCTGTCACACATTAATATATAAATGAATGAATGAATGAATGAATGAATGAATGAATAAAAGTGTCTCTTATAAAAGGAATATGGATAAATCTGCTCTTTGATTTAGTAAATGAACCTAATTTATTAAAAGAAGGTACCTGTAACAGATATTTATGAAAAAATAAAACCAGGAAAATTAAGTTTGTAAATATTTTGGATATTTCAAAAATAATAGTAAATTAAAAAATATATTGGGTTGAGGAATAAGTCACTGTGGTTCATAGTTGATTCAAATTTTATTACAGAGGCATCAAAAAACTTGCTGTTGGGAAGAAGTGGTAAATAACAATGGAGAATACATTATTGATCAAATTACATCTTGTTATCAATTAAGCTTAAGTTTTCTTCTATGTAATGATTAAATTTAATTTAACTGCAATGACTTATTCCTCAACCCAAAATAAAAATAAAATAAAACCTGCAACAAAATATTTAAAGTTAAGAATTTGCAAAAATGTATGGGCGTAATAAATAACTCAAAAGGATTACTCATATATCAAAGTTTCCCAATCTGACCTTAAAGAAAACTGAAGGAAAAAGAACTTATCAAAGTTGATTACAAGATACAAAGTTTCAAAGACAGGATGAGTCAAAGACGAACCCCTGTCGACACAGAAACTACTTGTTCTATGTTGTAATCTCACAAAAAGCTCTGTGTATTATGATGCCATTAACGGAAATGAGTAGAAATATTTGCACTTTATCTCACTTTCACAAATAAATGGATTTTCAGCTTTACACAACTGCATAGGATCTTACATGCATGCCTGCAATGCAAAATGAAAATGCTGTGTGCTCTGAAAGTGGTGTGATTTGGTGTGGCATCAAAACAAGTCAGTTAATAGTATAGTTCTTGGATTGCACACTCCAAATCGATAAAATTTTCCTTCAAATAAAAGTCTGTTTGCCTAACATTTATTATTATTTTTTTTTTTTTTTTGTTTCCATGTATATCCGAACAAAATTGCATGAACCTTTTAAAATAATAACTTGACATACAGATATAGATAAATACCAGTTGCCACCAATTCATGCCTGATAAACCATTATATGTTTATTCTTTAGTTATTAGTCATGTCATTTAAAAAATGGGTAAAAGACTTTGCTTATAAAAATTTATCTTAGGATATCCAGACTTTAAAAAAACAGTTACATGAAAAAATAACGAGTCTTGGTACAACAATGGTTAAGCTTTTAGCCTCAATGCTCACTGGTACAAGGGTCACATTCCATATTGATTCCTCTGCTAACTGTCGATACCAGAGAAGGTGCAAGATATTTGTACTGTTTCATTTCTTGTTATGTGACCAAAACAGACATGTACTGTATTTTAGAAGTTTGTTTTGATTAATATATTCAGACATCTCAGCTAGTGATGGCAGTTTCAAACAGATATTAATGGTTACAAAAACTTTAATGCTACCTATGGAACCATTTCTTTCTGTACCTTATTCTTACTTTCTTTGGCATGATACTTGTTAAAATACCTGGTTTAAATGCTTAACTATAGATTCTTTAGGTTACTTTCAATTTTATATTCCAAAATATCTTGGAATAATATAAAAAATTGTATGTAGAATAACAGACTGCAACACAAGTTCATTTTTGAAGGAGATTGTTCTTGTAAATCTAACAGCTAAACTTCAATGAACTACATTGATTCAAATAATTTTTGAATATTTGTTTTTAATATATAACATTTTAATTCTTTCTTTCAATCTTTTTAATATTATCATTTTTTTATATGTAACATTTATTCACATCTATTTTTAACCAAAACCCTAACAGTATTGCTGATTTCTTTTCTAAGTCTACAACCACTCATCATTTCACATCTGCAGTTTTCCTTCTCTCTTTTACTTGTCAGGCTTAATATTTCCCTGACTTTATTCTGTAATTACCTCCCTTCTGAGTTCAGACACTCTTATTTGCTATTTCCTGCTGGGGCATCCAAGCCAGAACCATGTGTTGAGAAAAAACACAACATTCAGGAAACAAGGAAATGAAAGCAAGTTGTATCAGTCTCTTACCTCTTGGCAGTTTAAAAAAGAAAAGTGAAAAAAAAAAAAAAGACAATTTTGATGGCTTGCTTTCTCAGTAAACAGGCAGTATTGAGCTTACACTTAAGAATACACCTGTGCCATATATAACTAGTTGGCAAAATGTGTAAAGCTCATCTTGACATGGGAGGCTTTTTCCATGACCACATAAATTGTGAAAGGTATGACATGGTAGAGGATGCCACATGTTTTCAGCTGCACTGCTGTTATGATTTTATGGTGGAGGTCACCACTGACCAGTTCTCTGTTTTATCTGAAGAGGCCTGTTTGGAAAGGTCTGCCTAATTTAAACAGGGAACTAGTCAAAACAATCTAACTCTATCTTCTGTGAGATGAGCTATGAAATGCGAATGTATCTGTGCATTCCTTTCAACCTGCCAAATAGCTCTCTTAATGACTGGGAGGGATGTCAGAAAGAAACTTATTCTTCTGTTTTCTTTTTTAAACCATGGAAAGAAAAAGAAAAGTAAAAAATTGCTGAGCTATAACTGTCAAACACTGAATGTTTTTTTTATATTCTATTTTTTTAACTGTTATTTTATGTTGTTACCTAACACGATTCTCAGTATTTAATTTGATTTTCATTCAGTGTTTCCTTGATGGCTGAGTACAGATATGACAGTGTTTCTTTTTTTTTTTGTTGAGAATGAATAGATTAAGGAATGTTGTACTTCACTATTATTAAATGAAACTCATATTTTCTTTATTAAGCCATTCAGTTAATATATTTTGAGAGAACAATAGTTTTAGATACAATGATATAAACAAAACATGTAACATAACAACTGCCCCCCCCAAAAAAAAGTATTATAATTTTATCTCCATTTTTAAATAAGATTATAAAATGGATGTTATTTTCCTGGTATTCTCTTAAAATTAAAGAAAGTTCAAAAGATCTGTTTTAAAATTCAGTGCAAAATATCTTGGCAAGACTATATTATTTTACAATGGTTTAAAAACAGAGTTTTTTCTTAAATGTCATCATTGCTGGTCTGTTTATGCAAGGTGTAAATGCTCTGCAATTTCCTGATTGCTCTGTGAATTATTTAGCTATACAAATTGGTGCTTCTGCAGATCATAGGTCTGGCACCTTATTAGCTGTGTTACATTATTCATCATCTGTGGGTCTGCACATGTCTGGCAAAGTGATACATCTAAATTGGCATGGCTGCTGCAAGTGGTCCCAACCCTAGAGGAGCAATAATTGCTGAATCTGACATTGCTGTAACTGACCAATTAAAGGATCAACTTTTATGAACAGGTCAGAAAGAGCAGACAGGTGTGGTTTTAAAAAAGAAAGCATAACAAAAAAAAAAAAAACCCACACAAATGTTATTCAGATTAAAGTTCATACTCAGCTGTTTTAGGAATGGTATGCACAGTAAAAAGATAAATAGAGCTTGAGATGTGTTTAGATGTTGGTTCAGTCCCCATCAGTGGATTAAAATGATTTTTGTATTTTTCATCTTTTTAAAGTTATTTCTTCACACATTTTGCATATACATGTCACTGGTTTGGGAACTTGTGTATATTCAGAGATTTGTTTGTTGTTTTTAAATAAATCATATTTAATACTAATCTTCTTAAAGTTACCATTGTGTAATATATAATAAACCATTATATCTTGTTGTAAATTACATGTTAATTTTTCTTGTCACATGATAAGTCTATTCATCTTTATATGAGGGGATTGTTTGTCTTAACTACAATAAACAGCATTTATAACAGCTTCTACAAAGTTAGACATCTTCAAAAACATAATCTTTCATTGATAAGCCTTGAGCTAAATTAAAGTCTAATTACTAAATTATGCATTTTTCATTGCACGATATGGAAAAAGGCTTTTTTCCTTTTTTTTGTTACAATTTTTCAGAAATTATGCCACATTTGTTTTTTGTTTGAGGTCTGATTGACATTGTAGGAGAATTTCAGATATCAGATAACAAGAAAATACATCTGACGAGCACAAATCTAGAATTTTCAATGATAGATTACATCTGCTTCATAGATCTCCCTGCAATAACCTCCACAGTTTTTGACATATGCATTTTAAACATTATAGTATATGTTTTACAAAGTAAATTTGGTAAAATACTTAAAACCTACTATACCAGCCATTGTTTTGATTATACTGGCTCATTTAATTTCAAACTAATAAAATATGTTGTTAAGACTTGTGCCAAATATAAACTGACAGATCTATATTCACTTGGTATTCATGTGTAAAATTGGGTCCATTTTGCATGTGTATGTTTCTGAGAAAAACTTGGAAAAAAGTTAGTAGCTTCTCTATGAACAGAATTTAGATTGTTCAAATATATATTTTGTAAATATAACTAAAAATTAATAAAAATAATAATAAAGAAAATACTTTTAATATTTGCTTATGGGCAAGAAAACATTGCACTACATTTAATTTTAATGGATTTTTTTTGGTGTTGTTGTTTTTCTGTTGTTTTTTTTTTGTTTGTTTGTTTTTCCTTTTCAACTATTAATGAATATTTGTATATGTATATTTGATAACTGATGGCTAATTAGTAAAAAATTGTATTACAACTAAATGCAGTCTTGATGGATTTGTTCTTGTGTATATGTAGCCCTCATGTACAAGTTTCAAACAATTTTTGTGGTTAGTGATGACCTCCATATTTATCAACTAAGTAATGTAATATCAGTGAATGAGTGTTTTCAGAGAATAATGAATTTTTTGGTTTTCTGATGCTTTTATATTCAGGATAGTTGTGATGCAATTACCAGTTATAAAAGAAGCCACTGGCTGCTACTGTCAGGGATGATCAGTTCATGACCAGTTCATAATTACAGTCACATCCTGATCTAAGAGATAATCCCAGCTATTAAAAGAATCAACAGGACAAAAAACATAATTGAAGTTTAATCAGAAATAGATTCATTAATTTATCAGTAAACAGCAGCAAAATATCAACTTAATTAAACAACATAACTAAACAAAGTTAATTTTCATTTAGAAACAATTCAAACTAATAGTAAATCAAAATAATTTTATTTGCTGTCTAAATTGTTTTTAATCTCAGTACTATGATTTAATTTATTTTTAATTTTTAAAAGAACATTATAATAATAAAATAATTTAAGAAAATAAAAAAAATTATTGTAAACACAATAGCTCTTCTTTTTTTTCCTTCTTATTTTTATTCACATATAATTATTGTAAAAAGAATATAATAATACATTATTAACAGACTAAAATTTTAAACAACAATCAATACAGTAAAAACAGTAGGTTTTATTTCTTATCAAAACAGAAGTAGCAGGAAACCTAGCATATTTAATAATATATTATTTCCAGGAGTGTAAGTAACATGTCCTTTAAAATTTTATATTATTATTATTATAATTATTTAATTTTTATTCTAAAGATAACTAATTTCTAATGTTACAAAGTATCTGGTAATATTTGTTAAAAAGACAAAACATTAAGATATATAAACACACAAGGTACTGGAAACACTGTACAGTATATATAACCTTAATTTATATTTCTAGGAAACTAAAATAATTTAAGGATGACCAGTTAAAGTATGAAAATAAAAGTAAGCACAAAACATAAGTTGCATTTCAATAAAGCTTACAGGTGTGATATTACAAGCAGACACAAAGTGAAACCAGAGATCTGGATTAATCTGACCAGTTAATCAAGCTAGAGAAACAAACCCAGGTGTCTAAACACTTGACAAAAGGATTTTTTTTTTTGAAGTCTGTGATTATAGTGTTCTAAAATACTAGGGAATTAAACCTTTGGTTTATATTGTTGGTTAATTGTGTGAAATAATATCCTTAAGGGACTGGGTAGTCTCACAATGAGGCAGGCAGCATGTGGTAATAATTAGAACAAAGGAGGTCGTTGTGTGAAATATCTGTGTTTTCTACAGGAAGCTCAGGTAATTAAAATTAAATATATTTGTTTAAAATCAACAAGGAAGTCAGTAATAAATAATTTAATTTTTGACTTGGTTGATTAATTTTTGTGCAGCAACTGATAAATGAATTTAGAGAAAAACAAAAAATAATAATTAATAAAATGAAAAAAACCTACAAATTGTAAGAAACAAAAAGTGTGTGTGTAATTCAGTTACTATTACTGTTATTATTTCTTTATTTATTATTGATAATATTGTCCAAAATATATATTTAGTTATCTAAAAATTAAATAAATAAATTGATTAATTAATTAAATATTTTAAAATTCAAATATGTATGTATCTAAACTGTTTTAAAAAAAAATATTTTGTACATAGAAATTGTCACAGAAGCTATAAATAAAACAATAAATAAATAATTATGAAAACTTTCTAAAACATATAGCTTAAATACTTTTTATGTTAATCTGTTTTACTAATAGCTTTTTATTTGTTAATGATGTGTGTTGAGTTGTGAAATAAAACTGTAAAACAAAAGGGGCACTGCTTTGTGTTAAACACTTGCTTGATGAAAGAAACAGCACTGATTATCATGAACAAAATGTCTGCTACCTGCCAGCTGTAAAATGTGTGAAATATGCTTGTATATGTTTACAGTGATATACATCATGTCAGTAGTTTTGTACTGTTAGTTACATTTTAATCTGGGCATGTCTTGAACAAGAAATCCTGTGAAAAACATAAGAAACAGGTGTGGCATTAGTTTCATTTACATTTTACATTTTTCTTTTTTCTTCTTTATTTATTATAAAAAATTCACATGTCAGTGTTTCAACAGTTTTTATCAATAGTTGATTTTTCTTTTTGTTTATCTTCAGTTCTTACATATACTGTGATACACCCACAAGTCATCATCATAACAGTATCATTTAAACTTGATTTTTTTTTTTTTTAAAGTAATGTATTATTTTATTTATACAGTGTGAAACACACACAGCTCAGTTTGGCATGAGTTTCATCCATACTCAATTTTTTTTCTTTAAAATATATTTGTTTTAGTCCTTCTGTTTTTACACCTTTAACGAGTTATGACCAGAGGCAGTGCTTACTAGAAGATGGGTATGGAGTGGACAGGCTCTGTGTAATATACACAATACTGGTGTTTTCTTTACCAGTGGGAGGAAGTTTTTCAACCCCAGGCTGCTTTGGATTTAGATTACTTGATTACAAGTGTGCCAGATAGACAGGCCACTGTTTGTGATGTTTTTTGTTTTTTAACCTGTGAGTTTCGCTTGAATGGTATCTGAGTGGATATTCACATAGCTACAAACAGATACTTGTTCGGTCCTCATTGACCATCATTGTCCACTACTGGTTCTCACTACCTACTCCAGATCATCACTGACCAACATTGATTTGTAAGCCTTCTGTATGGCCTACACTGGTATATGTTTTGCTGGCCATCATTTAGAAATCGATAAGTATGTTTTCTATGTCAATTTATTAACTAAAAGCATTTGTTTTAGGGAAAAAAATATTATATAGAGTTCTAAAAATTGATACTTATGTAAATTTGTTCTTGTTATTATTATTAATAGTGGAGCCAAAACCCAACAATTGTTGCCATTTAGGAGCAAAGATTCTGGTGTGTTTGTTATTTGTTAAACATGATAACATATAATTTGATTGAGTACTAGCTGGAATGGGATGTAGCCTGACTGTTTTATGTGTATACACACAGTTTAGTCTCAGTCCAAATAGATATGAAGGCGAGACAAGTGCAGAGGTATATTTAGAGACATAAAATGCAGCAGAGCAGAGACAAAATTTTATGTAATTCAAACATAAAAAGGATAATACCTACACATACGTTTGATCTTTAAACTGTGACTACATTGGTATACTATGACTACATCATATACTATTCTGTTCATGTAAAAACTGCCAGCAATTAACTTGATATATTGCATGACATATTTTAAGACATGACATAATAATATTCTCATACTGTTTATGCCAATAATTTTTCCACCATTTCTTTTTTTTTCTTTTTTTCCCTGGCTTATGTTTTCATTTGACATGCACGTTGTTTTCAAGACACTATGTGACAATATTCATTTACAGCAAAACTGTTAATAAGATCAACAGTGATTGGTCTTATTATTTTACATTCTTAAATTTGTCATCAGTTTTCTATTAATCATTGCTTTTGTGTTGATTTTTTTCATGCACAGTTCATATACTGTTTCCTTTTTTTTTTTCTAATATTTTCATTCTGGTAATTACATTGCTTCTGTCTGGGAATAATTTAACTATGACATTAAACAAATTCCTTTCAGCCCTGATAAACAGCCTGATCAAAATACACTTATTAATGTATCTTTTACTGAAATTGTGTTTCCTGTTAAAAATTAATTAAAAAGTCAACTTTTGTTGAGTGGATAACAAGAACATATGTTTTCTAACAATCAGTCATGTGTTATTGTTTCTTCAACCTGAACTGGGCATCAAAAGTAATTGCACTGATCTTGCTAAGTTACATAACTTGAAACATTGTTTTATGATAGTGTTTATACCACTTAATTAATGCTTGCTAGCTTATTGTGGGGTTTTTTCCAGAAACAGAATTCTTAATATATTATTTGTTACAACTCCACTTCATTAAATAATACAGCTTTTGCTTTATTAAATATGTTTATAATGCTTCTGTAGACAAAAAAAAGGAAAGAGTTTTCTACCATTTGATGCCTTTTACATTTAAGATACATTTAAAAATAAAATAATAAATGGCAAACATCTGTCATAATCAGTAATAGTAAATGGTCTTAGAACTTGGGTTATTTATCTTAAGAATTTCAGAATTTAGAAAAGTTTTTAATGAACAGTCACAAAACAGATGATTTTTACATAAGGCTTTTCTATGCTGCAGTATCAGCAGTGTTTGTAATTCAAAGAATGTAACTGATATGTATATTTTTTCACATTTCTGTACATTCTATGTGCATAAGAAATCTTTCTGGTTAGAAACAATTGAGTGTTCTATCTATTTTCACCCAAGTTTTATTCATGTCTAAATCTAGGAAGGTTTGGCATAGATAGATTGGTATACCTGACTATTTGCAATAGCAACCTAGTTCCATCTTTAGACAGCAGTTAACAGATACCTGGCACTTATCATTTTTGACTCATTGGACATACTTAGAAGAAACAAAATAAGTGTTCCAGCCCTGGTTTACTTTTACTTTATGAAAATTTTGTTTGCAAACATGACCAAACATAGCTTTAGTTTTAGTTAGAAATGTTTGATTATGTATACCATACATTTAAAAAAAAAAAATTCTTCTGTCTGTTAATAAGTTTCATTATACTGGTATTGGCAAACATCTGTATCTGTACCCAACAGGAAAAAGAATGAAAAAAAATCAAAAGATAAAATTGATAAATGTGTTCTGCCAGTAACTACACAAGGTAAATGAAACAAAACTGTATAATATTTATATGAATGAAAAAGTCTATGTAAAGACACATCTTTAAATAAAAAGAGAAGACGACGAAGAAGAAAAAAGAAGTAAAAACATAATTAAAGGATAATATTAAAATATTAAAATAAAATCTTTTTATGTAGAATATACTGAAACAGTGAAAGTAAACCTGAAAAATAAAAAAAATAGGGTTGTAAACTAAAGTGTGCATAGGAACAACTGTACTGGACTGTCCAATACAAGGAGATGATATATGAGTGGTTGTAAACAGTTTATTTTGATTATTCAATTACCTCACAGGTTAGAGGCATGTAAATCTGTCTCTATGCTGTAATGACTTAGTCCAACAACACTCTTGTGACAATTTATGTCATTGGCTTAAGGGCTTCTGTGGGTATGGAAGCTTTTGTCAGTCTCCTTTGACTTGTACATAACTCAGCTTTATGAGACCATAGCTGTGTGCAAGAGGCATATATTTAATGTTTTCTTTCAATTCTGTAAATTACAAATTGTTGATAACATGTTTTGAAAATTTAGTGATATATTTTAAAAGTTTTACTATAAAGATTTTATGACAAAAACAATATTAAAAAATTAAAAAATGTAAATATATTTCATTTTGATATCCAAAATCCATTGTCTTTTTTAATTTTTATATTATCACCAAGTCTGACTGGGATGGAATTCATAAATTGTCATACTTTTTTTCAGTTATGTCCCAGTAAATATAGATGTTCTATCAAGTGTACTAAATTTTACTACTGGGCTTATAGCATGTTAATATAGTTTTGTTAGAATGATCATGGTACTTAAATGAGATTTATTAATTCAGAAAATATTGTATTAACTGTACTTGAAATAACTTAGATATACTGAGTTTAAAAATTAAGTACTAAATAGTAATGTCAGTTTAAAATTATAATAATACAAATATATAATGAAGAAAAAATTATCCTAATTATCTTGAGAGATAAAATGTGAATTGAAATCTTCAATTAATTTAATTATCAAATTTCTGTCGTTTGAGGTACTAATGGTTAGTCTCTTTTAAGTAAGTTTAAAAAAATTGGGCTTGTAAAATAATTTAATTGTTTGTGCTGGTTAACATAACCACAAAACCATGTCATTGTGTGGCTGGTTTGAACTCAAAAAGTGTTCTGTTTGACCCATGTCATCCAATCATTGACAAAATTAATTAGGAGTATCCATTTTTTCAAACTGGCTTCAGAATTAACTGAATGCATCAATTGGAAATTATCTTGAAAAATGCCCAGCTAAGAGAAAAATGCTTGTGTGCTCTGTTCCAAGTGGAGGATTTTGATCACTTCAGTGGGGTAATTACAGCTAGCTGATTGTGGAGGTATTTTTTTTTTTACAAATACACATTCTTCATGTTGGAATAACTGACACTGACGATGAATCACCAAGCCTTGATTGCTCGTCTGTGAAATGTTTTAATTACATTTACGAGTAATTGTGCAAGAACAATTGGAAATACTGTTGTTTGAAAACTCCCACTGCTTGCACAGCGATCATCATCTTTAACATGCTGTTTGCAGAGAAACCAGAAATGCTGGCCCAAAACTTGAGAGGGGTCATTTGTAACATGAGTAATGCATCATAATATGGTAGCTGCCACTTTTAAGGACAAATCTCTCATGGGGGAAAATCGCTGCTCTTCAAAAAAAAAACTTTTTTTTTTTTTTTTTTTTTAACATTGGGCAAGTAAAAGGAAAAAATAATAAAAATCAGTCCCATAATTTTCTCCAAAAGTTTGACAGTTTCAAACATAGATGAAGAGGTTTCCTCTTAAACTTTTTTTATTATTATCATGGCATAAAATCTGAATGAGAAAATATTCATTGCATGTGTAGTGCATTTGAAGCTGTGTTGCATATTCATGACACTGTCCACTCTGCATTCAGTTAGGTCAGATACGGCTGGCTGAATGATATATGGAGTCAAATTAGTCATTGCTTTATGTGAGCAGAAGGCAGGATGGTAATCTTTAACTTGAAAGCCCAGTTAATTTGCAGATTTTATATGCTAATATTTGCAGCTTTTATGGCACCCGATAAGAAGGCTGCATGTTGGCACTGTATGCAGCCAATTAATGATGCACTATGCTCATTTATAGATGGTGACTAGACTTTTGTATCTTTTGAGTTTTCTCCACGGGTTTTTGTCAGGAGTATGATTCAGAGCATATTCTGATGGTTTTTTATTTTTTTATTTTTTTATTCCATATTTTGGTATTTATTTTATTATTTTATTTATTCATTTTTTATTATTAATATTTTCTTCTCTTTTTTTTTTTTTTTTTGACATTTTTTATTACATTTGTTGGTTAAATCATATTTTGTCATAAATGGTGACAGGCTTTGAGTTTTCTCTTTTTAGTGGATGAAACATATTTTAGTGCATTGTTTTGTTTTTTCTTTCTTTCTTTAACCATAAACATTACTTTGACTATTTGATAGCAAAACCTGTTTTATGGTTTCACATTATAGTCAGTGAAGTATAGTCAGAATCAAGTAAAATCTTTAAACAAAAGTTTGATAATATAAATAGTTCAGGCTTTTGTCTTCACACATGAATTTATGAACTTCTGTGAGTCTAATAATAATAATGTAAGTAGCATATGCCAGATAAGTATTACTTCCTGTTATTTGTTAATTTTGTTCCAAACCATTTGCAAGTGATCATAACTCACTACAGTTATTTAAATTACTTGATAGTAAACTTGTCTCCTTAACTGAAATTAGGAATGCTTTTATTTTTATTATTATTTATAGTTAATAATAATAATAATAATAATAGTAAAGATTTTGTGAAAGTAAAATGAACACTAAAACTGAGACAACTTTGTTTATTTCTAGTTGTTTCCATTAATTCCAAACTGACAAGGCATTATAATGGGATAAACAGAGCTTCATTAATTTTTGTTTTAAACAGTAAAACCATAACAAATTCCTAAACTGTTTTAATGTGTGGGGTTTTTTTGTTTTGTAAAAGGTTGTTTGACATGAATATTCATTGGCCAAGCATATCTGGTGGCAGAAAACACTTGTAAAATAATAAGATAATGGGATAAAATAAATGAGATCAATTAGCGAAACAGACTTAATGTTTTGTGTGAAACAATAAAAAGTAAATGTCAGTGAAAATGACATTGCTTGTTTTTCATTAAGGGTTGATGACACTGATATGGCCCAAAAGGCAAAACTAAATACATATTTGAGTAAAAAGAAGAACAACATTTTAGATGAACAGATTATGATATTCTGACATCTAAAATAGCTATCCCAATCTGTATTTGTCAAAAGAGAAAAAGTTTTCATGAAGTTACAGTCACAAATGGTATAATATATTTTCATTTTAACTGAAGAAAATATATTCATTAACAGGTGATATAGAAGGTTCAGATGGTAAAATATGCATCAGAAATGCATTAATTAATTGTTTGATTCTATAACAGAAAACATTTGTAACATGAGATCAGTTTAGACAAAATTAATATGACATTATGACTTTTTCATTAAGGGGTGATGACACCAAAGTAGCCCAGACAAATAAATTAAATACTGAAAAACAAAATAAAAAATTAATTTTGAGGTGATGTTTAAAACAAAATCTGTATATAAAAATGAGTAAACATGACATAATAAAATATTACAGTTCATTGACTAATTATTAGTCTCAAAATTAAATAAAAAATAAAATAAATATTAGATAATAAGTATTTTGTGATAAGATAAATCATTCATTGGTTGGTTTTAAAATTAATGGGTGCAGATTAAGTGATTTGATGAACCTTGAAAATTTACAAAATGGTTTTCCACAATTTTTTATTTTTCCAATCTACCCAGGATATTATTTAAAACAAAAATTAGTCAGGATATGTTGTTAAAATGGAAAAGTGTGTGAAATATTGTTCACATGCTATGCCTTTTAACTTTATAAGGGTTTTTTTAGCTGCCAATTCAAACTGATTTTAGATATTATTTGAGCATATACAATCTTTTTTCTTGGATAACTGTAATTCCTGTACTCTTCATCCTTTATGTAACCACATTCAGAGCTGCTGAGTATTGATACTAGACCAGTCTGAACCCTTGAGATATAAATATGTTAATTATTATCACAGAGCCTATGTGATTAGATCCATTTAGCCAGCAGCTTGACCTGTAAGCTTCACAAAACAGTTAAATATTATTTGCATGACAACTTCATGAGTATTAATTAATACCACAAAAGAAAAGTCACAAGTCCTTGCTAATAACACCTTTTATAGACATAATCAGAGTGAGTCTAGACTATGTAAAATACACAGAAAGCTGGAAGTTCCATAATTCTTGTGTTATTTATCACTGCAGTTTGATCAATTGCTGTACTATAATATACACACTGCCAGATTATTTGTCACATGAAACAAATCAGATAGCAGTTTGAGACAGTATTGTGAATTCCTCAGACTCTGACCAACTCAGGATTGCTGACAAGATTGGCTCAGTGGCTGTATACTTTACAGTGGCAGAGATTTCCTTATCAATCTAAACACACTGTCACAATGTGTGTCTCCTTGTGGACAGCCATTTAATCTCCAATTGACAGACACTGACCAATCAGAGGTGGTCATTTGCACCAGATTGGCCAATCATTGGGTTACTGTTAAGCCAGTGTTTGTCTAGTATTAGGGGCCATTGAGTGCAAAATTGCATGTTCAACAAGTTTTTATTAAGTGCAGAGAATGTAACTGTCTTGTTAACTGATATATACAAGAAGATTTTATTTTCCATGGTGAGTTTATTTATACTTCTGTGGTTTTAAACAACTTGTATCACTGTTACTCACATTGTTGATAAACTGGAACTAATATGTATATATATATTATATATATATACATACATACATACAATGATACATATTAGTTCCAGTTTATCAACAATGTGAGTATATACATTTACACACACACACAATTATATAATTATTATTAATTGTTACATTTTATAAAACTCTTTTTATATTTTTTTTATTATTATTATTTTAAAATGTATTAATTAATTTATTATTGTTGTTGCTGTTATTATTATCATTATCATTATTATATACTTTTTTAAAATTTTTGTGAAGTGCTGTTCAGTTTTTCATTCTTGTATATTGGGTGAAACATTCGTAAAAGAATTTTAATGATAAAATTTATAAAAATTAATTTCTATAAACTGATTTGGTACATATTTTTTGCAGTCATTGGCTATTTATAAGGGTAATTATAATTCAAAAGCTGGTTATAAGTTAAAAATATCAGATCTTTGTTTGCTCCATTTGGCTGTTTAGTGTATATGAGAAACAAAGGTGATGATGTCAGAAAATAAAAATGCCATTATTTTAAAACTTTAAATAACACTTTAGTTTTCCTTTATAAATAGAAAAATGTCTGTAGAGGTAAGTTGTTTGATGATCCTGTAACAATTAGCTTTTTATTGTCAATTCAAATAAAAATGAAAATATTTCATAGTTGAAACTTAAAAGACATATCCCATTCCAGATTTACTATGTAAACAAGGTAATTTTTATGCTTGGTCTTTGTGGATATTTGGGGCATTTTTGTTTTGTTTTTTTTGTTGATGTTTTTTTTTTAATTCACCTCACTGTTTCTTTGGAAATGGCAGAATTACTCATTGTGTTTTTTTCTTTAACTGGTATTAATGAGGGTAATTTTCTAGTTGTTGCTGCAATCCTTTTAATTCAGAATGATTACCTTTGCTGAGCTCTTGTCAGTGTCAGGACTTTGTAAAGGTTTGGCTAATTTGTTCTAATTGAAGAACTGTGCAGAACATTGGACTTTATTTATATACTTAGCTCAGTGTGCGGTTGATAAATATTGATAGAAAGATTGCTGTGAAAGAGAGTACAGGTGGTTCAGTATTATTACTGATACTTGTTTTAATCATAATTTGTGAGTAAAGAAGATTTTCGGTTGTACATTTGCCTTTGGTGATTTTGTGGTTGTATAGATTGTATGTTTTAATTTTTAATTTCTGTAAAGCAGTATTAAAAGTTTTTAACAAGCATCACTGGTATATACATGAATACACATATATTTCCTTGATACACTTTTTAATTTCATTGGCACCAAAGTCTTAATGGTACAAAAGTTAGAACTTCTCCCTTATGACTGACATTTACAATGAATCCCAACACCAGGTCCTTCCTTGACCCATTTGTAGAAATGTAAGACAATAAGATCCTATTCTAAATAACCCTTTAAAACACTAATACTGAGATAAGCAAGTGACTATGTTCCTGGACTACATATCCCATACTACTTGAAAATCAGAAGATATAAGCTTGTTTCATATAGACTGAAATTCTCAGAAAAAAAACAACCATTGAAGTGGTGATTCATGTATAATTTGTATGATATTCAGAATAGAAGATAATCGTAATATTATATTTTGTGAGTTTGAGATGAGGATCTGAAAAGATTCTGTAAGCCAGTTCTCAGACTAAGTCAGTGCTGATACTTTACTATGTTGTCTGCAGGCTGCATGGTAATGGAATCAGTGTTTATCTAATATTGCAAAGTAACTGAATGGCATGCACCAAATAAACAATGTGGTGTGATGCACAGGATGATTCAGATCATCTGTTTGTCTGTTTTTCTAAACATACCACAGGAAAAGTTATAGATGTAATAATCTTTTCTAGTTTGTCGGAAACTAATATCAGTCAGTTCATTCCCCCATTTTCTCCTTTGTTATAACAACAACAACATTTTAAAAAAAATATTATAATTATAATTTTTTTTTTATATTATTATTTTTTTAAATTATTTAAAATTATTATTATTATTATTATTATTTTTTTTTTTTTAAACATTAATTTTCAGTATGTGGGTGGTAATTTTTGTAATCTGGCCAAACTGCCACCCTTGTTTGATGGAGTATCTCTGACAACAGCATCATCTCTTTAAGTTGTTAGGCTATAGCCCAAGCAGTATGTTCACTTTTCAAAATGATCTTTAAAACCATTACTCTCTGTTGGCTAGAACTGTCTAACCACTGGTTTTTCTTCTCAAGCCTGTCACTGTGTTTTCCAACTAACGTGACTAATGTGCAAATTATTGCCAAAATGGTTTGAAGATGTTTTCATTTTTCACTTTGAACTTGTCAAGATATATGTATATATGTATGTTCTTCAGGGAGTTTAGAACCTTCAGTAAAAGAAAAATCAAAATAGATTTTATTTTTCTTTCTTTTTAATATTCCATTCCTTGCTTGCTCTGTAGGAAGCACATTTCAGTGCAAGTAGGATTTTTTTTTTTTTTTTTTTTTTTTTTTTTAGCTGAAGAATTGATTAGTTGTTGGGCCATGGGCTATCACATATGTGCTCATAACTGGTTCTCTTGACTAAGAAAAAGTGTGTATAAAAGATCTGTTACTGCTAAACAGAATGTACAGCCTACTTAAAAGAAGTGTGTTTTATTTTTATGCTTTAATTACAAAATATTTAACTGATATAAGTAAATATCAGTAGAAAAATGTTGAGGTATCAGGTAATAAATATTGTTTTTTATCAAATTTTTATAACTGACCATAATGTAACAGTGCATGTCTCCTGTCAATTCCAAATAAAATGTAACTGACCTGTAATAATTAATATAATGATGTGTGGGATATTATCAAAGAATTATTCATAAATGTCTACATTTGTTTTAAAAATTTATATATGTCATCTATATTGTTGTCATACAAAATTTAGTCAGGGTGTCTAGACAGTCAGACTTTTTCAGTATCTAATATTTAATAACAGTGAAATCATATACTGTCTGGAATCCTTTTCTAATTGACCAAATTTACATTTTTATTAAATGCCAATATATGGATTACATATATATGAATAAATTCTGGCGATTTATAGAAATAGCATATCTTAATACTACTGAAATAATGTCTGCTTGTTGGACACACACTACTGTAAAAGCTATTCTAATAGTTTTACAGTACATTTCAGTAATGTTGCACTTAGCATGAAGGAATATACAGGTTTAAAAAAAAACAAGAAAGAAACAATCAACTGCTAACACATTCTTTTACCAATATGTGTGAAAAACCCCAGAAAAACTGTTCAGTTTAAAAAACCACAAAAGAAAAATATAGAAAAAATAATTGGCAAGATAAAAATCAGATACTGTTTACAAAGGAGTGGAATACATACCTGGCAGCTTGTTATGAACTTAGCCACCAGAATTGCTTGCTGCTGGTCAGCTTTTCTGTCAGGGGAGGTATCTAATTGTCTGTTAAGTGATAATGGCGCCAAAGAAAGATAGAGCTAGTTATAATGGACACAACTCTTTTCTTTTGTGATCAGTCAGTGGCCTTCATGTAAATGTTGTTTTGGTATTTTTGTATACATGTTGGTATTTCATAATAGCAAAGTGCATTTTAAAACATCTGAAATTATAATAAGTTCAGTGTGAGAAATACTTAAAAAAAAAAAAAAAAAAAATTTAATTTAAATTTATCAAATGTTCTCACAATTAAAGAACATAATGAGATGTTATGATCTCCTAGTCTTACACTTATTAAGTCTGGAAGTAAAGGATAAGGAAATTAAAAATATTAATTTCTGAAAGCTGATATCAGTTTCAGTTTATGACAGTACACATGAAAACCTGTCAAAAAGGGCTTCAGATGTGTAAGTCTATAGTATCTCATATAAAATATACTTTAAGTTATACAACAAATATACCACTAAAATTACCATGGTATCTTTCTATTTCTTTGAATTTTTAAATTATCTCTTACATAAGAACTTCAGTAAATAATAAAATCAAAGTTAATTTGCTTTGCCAGCCTGTTGCAGATGACACACTCCAGAGAAAAGCCTTTAAGTGACCATTAATGGTTTTGTGCTAATTGGTAAAGAATTGACTTTCTTCAAAGGAGATGTGCTTTATGGTTGTTTATGGGGCATTGTGATCCTTATCCAGACATCTGATATCACAGCATGCATGATGGTCAAGGCATGATCCTTCCTTTGTGTTAGTAATCTAATCCCATTTCTACATCTCTTGTTCTCCTGTGGCATTTCAGTCCTGGTTGTGAATTGTCACAGAATTGATCTGTCTTTTTTATACTTGAAAACATAGGAAATAGAATTAGACTTTTATATTCCCTTTTCTTGTGGTGTTAAACAGTTTTAAGCTACAGATTCACAAAGGCAAATCAGAATCAATTTTGCAAATGCTTTCCTTAATTAAATTTTTTCTTTAAAAAGCTTGACTAAAATTTAATTTAATAATCATTTATGTCTTTGTTTTTGTTTGTTTAAAAGAAATGAAAGACAGCAATTTACAAATAAAATTATCCATGTTGTGTGTAATATTTTTGTTTTAATTTCTCATGATCACTCATATTAAAGATTAATTATAAGATGACATATAACTGACATGAAATTAAAGGACTTGGATAAAAAGACTGCATAACAGAAATAATGATAATTTAGTCTTACAGTTAATATATGCAGATATTGTATTAGATGTGTTGAATTTACAATGTAAAATGCAAAGCCATTATTACTTTATTTTTTTAATGTAATTTTCATGTTTTCAAATATTCACATATTTTTTTGAAGCAACATGAATATAAAATTAAATGTTTAAGAGCATTTTCATTTTCATTTTTAATAACTGTTACATTGTCATTTGTTAGAAAATGTATTTAAAATAATATTTATTGCTAGTAAAATTGCTATAATAATTTGCTTCTTTAAAGTTTGATTTGTTGATTAATTTTTTGTTATTGTTGTTGTTATTATTTATTATTATTATTATTATTATTATTATTGGAAGTAGTAGTGGTCTTTAAAAAAATTACACACAATATTTTCATACAAGTACCTGGAAATCCAAATATATTTATTCTGCACATTGCCTTAGAGATTATTCAACATCAAAGCCTCCTGATAGGTTCTGACATACATTTCACTGAATTATCATACTTATTTTTCTGTGAAGACGTGAAGCTAGCCTCTACAATGGTTATGATACAATCACTAAGTGTTTTTGATCAGTGCACTAAATTACACAATCTCTGGTGGATCTAGTCCAACAAGCAGGAGATTAAAGAGTGAATGTATTGCTTGTTCACATTTTCCCACAGGACCAGGCCACACTTCATACAAAACAGTTATTTTATTCTGCAAATGTTTCATGTTGTTCATGCATAAAAATATTTATAGGGCCGTAAAAATAATATGCATGTAGTTGAAAGCAGAACATATTCCAATATAATATAAATTTTCAATGAAGATTCAATAGGCAAACTTATTTTATTTCATTTCTTTCAATTTTTTATTTATTTTTTTATATTTCTTTCTTCTCCTTGTATATTAATATTGGTCATAAAATAAATGTCCAGCTATGTGATTGTATACTATGAATAATATACAAAGACTGAGCACAGAAACAAAATAATAATAATAAAAATTATTTTAAAATAATAATCTAGAGCATCCATTTTCATTGAGGGCTAGGCACATTTGAAGTTAGCCACAGCCTGAAAAATGTGAGAAGGGGATTTGATGACTATATTTTCCTGTTGTATCCTTTTCTGACAGTATGTTCTGAAACCTAAGAAGAGTTCCTAAAAGGGCTGTGGCCAAAACAAGGTTGAAACAAAAATCCTGAATAGTTAACAATTTTTACAGAGCAATTTAAAACATTAATGTGAAAGTCATCCTCAAAACTACATCATATAAAATTATATGTGTATTTATATATATGTGTGTGTGTGTGTGTGTGTGTGTGTGTGTGTGTGTATATATATATATATATGTATGTATGTATATATATATATGTATATATATATATATATATATATATATATATATATGTATGTATATATATATATATATATATATATATATATATATATATATATATATATATATATATATATATATATATATATATATATATATATATATATATATATATATATATATATATATATATATATATATATGTATATATATATATATATATATATATATACACACACACATATATATACACACATATTCAAGTATAGGCAAAGATACACCTGTATATGTAATTGATATAGGTGCGTGCACGTGTGTGTGATATTAAATCATTCTCAAGAGAAGTTAGAAATTAATATTTCAAATGCTTAAACACTTTTACCTCAAGTACTTCCATTGTTTGAATTATTGCTTATTTAAAATGATTAATTGCTTTGTTCTCCACTAATTTATTATTTTTGCAGTTACAGTTATTTTTGTTGTTTATAAATATCTTTTTATATTTTTTAATCATTCTTTATAATTTTTTTATTTTTTATAAAATTTAATAATCCTTTCTCTTGTGCAAACTCCTCAGAATGAATGTGATTCATATTTGTTATAAAATTAACCTATGGCAAAATGCTATGTGATGTTCACTTCATCTGTGCAATATGCTAGGCATAATTAATCTTAATTTCTAACACAGGTGGTTTTTGATTAAATTCACCCATCTGTATGAGAGGTGATTTTGTATTCATTTGTTATACATACATTCAAAGATATCCATCCATTCATCAAGTACCTATCCATGTGTTCGTTCATCCACTGCACAGTTATTTATCCTTTCTTTCTATTCATCCATTAATTCATTCATCATCAATATTTTTTATATGATGTAGCTTTGAAGATGACTTTCACATTAATATGTTAACCTTTCGTTTTATCCTTACATGAACTCATTGCATAGCATATCTGTTAATACATAATACATGATTTTCAAATTGCTCTAAGCCATCATAATGCAGGATATGAGTTGAAGATAAAAAAAATAACCTAAATGAAAAACTAAATTGAAAAGAACTTGTAAAACTTGAAGAAGAATTATCATTACTTCATACAGCTTTATTTTCTTTCGTTACTTTTTCACATTACTTTCTGATATTTTCATAACTGAGGCTGGCAACAGATCCATGGATTTTTGGATAACCAGTGAACTAAACAAAATAGTTATTCAGATAGTAAAATTTCCATGAACCCATCATTCATTCCAGATCTCTTCCCAATTAGCACATCACTCAGACTTACACATCTCTTTCCTAATAGTGTATCAGAGGGTCACTTTGACCATCACTTATTGATTAGCTGTGGTGCCGATTAGCAATTCATCAGTTTTATCTAAGACTAAGAGCTCCAGTGGGAGTGAAGATGTTACGCAGGCTTTATCTGCCTTTGTTGGATTTACATTTCAAGAATTAAAAAAATAATAATAGTGTTCAAAAATCATGGATCGAGCCACTGCAACTGGTGGTCATCAGTTTTCATACACATTACGATGTTGACAGTCAGTTTATCATACTTTCTGTTTTAACTGAAGTATGTGGCAGTGTTTTGTTCTAAATCGAGATCACATGTAAGTGGTGGTGTTAAAACATACTTGAGTTAAACTTAATTAACAAAAGTTTTAATGTCAAATAATAGAGATTGAAAAGATAGTTTGAATTATTTCTAACTTTTGTTTGGATGTGTGGAGAAGATGACCAAACTTTACATTACAGTTGTTTTATCTTTAAAAGATAAATTGTAAAGTGTTTAGTCTCAGATTGTATAAAATGCCAAACAGTAATGAAAAATTTGTACATTTGCATTTATTCACAATCTGTTAGTAAAGAAAGAATTATTTGAATGGATTATTTTGGGAGAACTGAAAGAGAAAATAGTCATTGTAGACTGAATCATTTCACCATCATAAATCACAGTGCTTAAAAGAAAAAGAAAAGATTGTTCTTTATATTGAATAACAGAATAACATTTAGTGTTGCTTTGTTTTGTTTTCTTTGTTTTTCCCAGGGATTCTTCACATTTTCTATTATAATAAATAAATGTCTAAATTATTTTATCAGTAAATTTTTATTAATATAAACATTAACTTATGTATTCATTGTTCTTATAGAAAAATATGCCGCCACTGCAAGTGTCCTCCTGAAGCTCATGACATGGCTGCAAGAGGAGACCAAGACAGAACAATTCCCAGACTCATCCATGATGCCAAACGTAATTCAACATCTGATGATGACAGTGGCTGTCCTCTTGAAGAATATACCTGGGTGCCTCCTGGACTTAAACCTGAACAGGTAAGATGTCTTTTTAAATATAACTAATTTTACAAGTAATTAAGCTCCTGAAGAAGGATTACAGATTATTCTTAATATTCAACATAAAGATCAGTACCTCTACACTTAATATTCACAGATTTGCTTGAAGTTGAAACAAATTCCCACAACTAGTTTCAGGTTTGTCAGTTTAAAAATGAACAGAATTATTTTTAAAAAGCTGTTTTTAGACAACTGGTATTTAAATAAAATGCAACATTTGTCTGTTTAATCTTCAGAGAATATATATATCACACCACAGATATTTCCAGCCTGTCTCAACTTTGTAAACTGTTCACTTGATTAATGCTGTTTAGAAAACTGAGAAAGAAATATGAAGCATGATAATAACAAATATATAAGAGAGAGCAAAATGTGAATCTTGATAATACAAAGTTATATGAGTCAAACATAAACATGGATAATGATATAAAAAGTGTATGAGAAACTAATCAGTCATAATATTTGAAATGTTTGTGCAGAATTTTTTTTTATTATATGAAGTGCATGTGTGAAATGCAAATTAACAAAATGCGAAAATGTGTTAATGATTGAGAGGAAATGCAAATCGTAATACATCAACTGAACAGGAGTTCCTGATAAAATTATCTTCTGTTGCCTCTTTCATCATCCCCTCCATTCAAGGATGTTCATCAGCAGATTATTATTCTTTTTTTATTTTAGAAGTTCAAGCCACATGTTCATCTGTATAAACATGATATTTACTGCTATTAACTCATTCTGTGAAGCAAAAAATAAAATAAACATTGAAAAACAAAACCATCCACTTTTTTCCTGCTTTGAAACAGATTCTTGTTTAAGGTGAAATGATCATGTTATGAAATGAAAATATAGTAAGCTGATTCCAGATTGCATGTTTATGATGAATGTGTTCCTTGCTGAAGCCACAAAACCATATGTGAAGGTATCAGTCTCACAAAATATTCTTAGTCTATGTATTAGAGTTATCTCATCCTGATTTTATCAAACTGTTTATGTCTTGTGAAGTTTCAGTGATTCTACTCATAATTCAGATAAATATGTAGGCATGTCTTGACTGCCATCTATTTTTAGGTTATTTTTAATCTTTGCATCTGTCTGCAAAAAGAAAGCACTTTAAGATGAAATAAGACTTCTGGTGATTTAAAGTATCTTTTAAATATCCTTATTTATAGGAGTTTGGATGTAATTTTGAAGCAAGAAATAGTAGATTTTTATTTTTATTAAAGTTTATCTCTACCCATTATTTGCTTAATGAGACTATTGGCTTAATGGCATCATATTTTAGATTATCATATTCTAAAATTAATTATTAGATGATCTCCCAGAAGATTACAAAAATCAAAAATTAAAAAAAGAATCAAGCTACATCTTTTTTATATGAACATTCACACAGATAGGGAAGCACACACCACAGGATTTTAGTAAACTAGTTTATATGGCATCATCTGAAACAGGAAATAACTAATTTTATACATGGAGGAGTATGATCTAGTGACTGTCTGTAGGTATAACTTTATACACTGACTTATAGCCCGTTCACATTTATATAATTCAGCGAGGCATTTAGTCCAATATATTTTTGTTTTTATTTATTTCTATTAAATTGTTTTTCTTTTATGATATTAATAAACACTATTCATTTAAATTGTTACTGACTGAACTTTCACTACATTGGTGGACAGCAAAAAAACCCACTTACCATAATTTTAGGACATGTTCATGACATTTAAATACAGATTAAATCAAAATCTTTGTTATTTCGTCATTAATAAACACCAAAGGTCATACACACACTATAAAATGTGTAATGTGTCAAGAAAGTGAAAAACAGTTAAGGTCATGACTGAATAAATTAGAAAGAATAGTCATAAATTATAATTTATATGTTACATTATAATTATACATTTTTTATGTTACTGTTGTTGTTCTTCTTCTTCTTCTACTTCTTCTTCTTCTTCTTCTTCTTCTTCTTCTTATTATTATTATTATTATTATTATTATTTTTTTTTTTTTTATGAATAATTATTTTATGATTGTTTACTTTTGATAAATAACATTGTGCACACTAACACTATCATATGAAAATATTTATTTTATTTTATTTTTTATATATTGTTTATTTTTTTTTTTTTTTTTTTTTGTTGATTATTTTATTTTATTTCTACTCTTATTACTTTAAAAAAAGAAAAAAAAAAAAAAGAAGAGAATTTTTTTTAATTTTTTTGTAAACCAGTTTTTAATGTTGTAATGGATCACTGTGTCCATTATTATTTGGCCAACTGATAGACTGCATTGTGGAACAGCTTGCCTTCACAGTGCTTGAACAGTGTTGAGTTCTGCTTTTCTCATGGGAAAGTAACATGATCAGTGAAAGTAATATAGCTTTTTAAAGTTTTCTATTAGCTTTAAAGGGAACATTTCATTGTGATATTTCACCTGATGGTTTAAGGATCAATTCTCCTCAGTGTATCCATTGTACTATTTTGTGTTGAATTTTTACTGCTAAATGGAGATTCCAAGAGTCCTTGGTAGACATTTTTCCTTTATCATGAAGTTTTATTTATAGATAGTTAATTATAAAATAAAAACAAAAATAAATAAATAAATAAACTGAAGAAAATTTAAAAACCAGAATGTATTAAATAAAAATTAATTTTGATGAATTAGAGTAAAAAAGTAATGAAATAAAAGTATTAACATGAAAAAAACAACAACAGGAAAATCAGTAAAATAGCATGTACAGGTTGTGTGAAAGTTAATTCACTTTGCCTCTTCTCACAGCCTTCTGGCGACACTACAACAGCTTAAGTTGGATATTAATATGTCAACACATTGTTAAGTGAGCTATCAGTCAGGTAACTGATTACTGATCTAACACACACACACACACACTCACACCTGTATCGTTACCACCAATCTCTGCCAGCCAGTCAGCCAAATGTATCATACTGATAACAATCAGTGATAATGTGGTGGGATTTTTTTGTGAAGTACATAGTTATTGTCAGAAAGTGGTTTGTTGATAACTGCTGATTATAAATCTGTGTGGATTAATCAATTTTCAGTGAAGAAAGTTGTTTATTGCATCAATATTAATCATTAGCATATGGTTTGTTTATTTGTATTTTTTTTTTTTTTTTCTGTTTGTGTTAGTTGTTTGCTTTTTTCTTTGGGGAAATGTTTGTTAATGCTATAACTGATATGGTTAATATATGGTCATAATAGTTGGATTAAATGTTGTAAATAATTAAGCAAATTAAATGCCAGTCTTTTAATTTGAATTTTTGTCTAAAATTCAGCTTGGCCAAATCATAATCCCAAAAGATGGATATTCTTTCTTTTTTATATATATTTTATTATTATTATGAATGAAAAACTGCATAGCAATTGAGCAATTTGAAAAATATGATCTTTAAAATATATTAATGATGCATAAATCTGCAATGCATTATATAACACCAGAATTAAAAACTTTGTACTCTTTCCAGAATTTTATTATCAATAAAAATTAGTCTTCAAACAAACTCTACAGTCATATTGAAACATAACAAAATGTACAAAACAAGTACAGCTTGATAGGGATTAAACTTTCACTCTCACACATACACACACACACACACACACACACACACACACACACACACACACACACACAACACATATAAAATGTTTATCTATCAATCACTGGTACACTTTAAATTATTTCAACCATTCTCCAGATTTCTATGTCCCTCCATATATTACTTTTTAATATTTTTTGCTAACTGGTTTCAACAGATGGCCAGTGCTTGTCCAGGCCTCTATAAAAACTGTTCTTCAGCATGAGTTATTGATAGCATCTCAAAACAGTTAGTCGTGTATTGTTCAAACATTATAAAATTAATTAAATGTTCTGGTAATGGCACCATTAGCCAGACTGTCAACATTAGCCTTTCTGCAAAGTGTTTGCATAAAAACCTTTTAAATGGAGAGAAATGGCTCAGAAGAGAATTAAAATGTTCTTAACAAAGTGCTGCCATGCAGTGTGAATCCACTTACAGTGCTGTCTTGCTGTTACTGCCAATTCACAGTGCCACTAATTTCAGTACATGATGTCGTCCCGTAGTTTTTGAAAATATTATGTATGTTTTTAGCTCATATATTGGTATAAAAATAATTGTAATTTCTTTCTAAATATACTTGAAAGACAAAAATCTAATTTTGTTTGTATTCATGTAATATGATAGTCCCACTGATGTTTTATTTAGAAGTTAGTGCTTAATATGTACTTGAATAGGATATTTTTATAGTGAAATTATGTTCTGAAATGCAGTATTCAGTATGTTACTTATTATTGTAATTGTTGTCTTGTCTTTAACTGTTGTAATTCTGGTAGGTTTCACATAATCAATAAAAATAGCCCATAGTTTGGAAGCAAAATCAAATTTGAAATCTAGTAAAAAAAAATTAATTTTATTTTATTTTCTTTCATTTTCATTTTGTTTTTTTCTTCTTTTTTAAAAATTTTGTTTTCCCCTGCTGGTTTCATATTTCTAGGTTTATAATGTCACATTTTGAATCAGTTTAGAATCCAAACGTATAACTGTAACAAGTATTATAATTGACAATAGTGATCTGAACTTTCTAAAGTTAAATAAAAAACCCATTAAAAATGAAACAAAAATTTTAAATTGTGCATGTGTTTAAGTGTATGTGTGTGCAATTTAACCAAATGTATATTCTGTTTAATTTTTCAAAATTATTACCACTGACTTTAAAAATGTGATAATAATAATGCACTGAAGTCACAGTTCCCTTTCTTTCCCACGACAGACAGATAGACTCACTAATAATAGATGCATCTTTGGCAAAGCTTTTGAATCATGTTCCACTTGTGTGGTCCACTTAAAATCATTGCAAAAGCTTTTAGCACCTTGTAGATGGAAGTCTATAAAAACCTGTTGCTTTTCCCTTGTTGCGAAATGGTGCATCATCTTTCCTAAACACTATCTTTTTTTCTCTCTTTTTTTTATCTCAATATGTATCCAGATGGTTTGGCAGTCATTTCAAATGATGGTATCTGCAAGTTATGAGCAATGGTGCAAATACTCCACAGTAACTCACATAATGAATTGGCATAGGCTTTGCCAAAACTAATGCTTAATGTATCAAGTGCCAGGCACAATTTGATAACACTGGAAATCAATGGATAAATTAGCCAGCCAGCCATCAAAGAACTGCTTTCAGGATGCATGGTGTCAAGAAATGCTATTTGTTTGACTTGTGTTTGTCTGTTTGAATAACACTTGTTCATTCTAGTGCAAAGAAATAGAGATTTAGGGTAAACGGTTTTCATCAAAATACTGGAATGAAGTGTTTCAGAAAGCATGTTGGATTAAAAAGATAGACTGTGTAAGATTAGTTAAGCTGTCATGGGAAAATTGTTCCTGATTAATGTTCTCTGCATCATTAGTGTTATAATTTAACAAACAAGAAAGGAAAGAACTTTTTTTCCTTCTTTATCTCCAGATTGGGATGGTTCAGGGTAGAGATCTGTTTTCTTTCACAAGATAGAAAGATTGAATTAGCTTTACATTTATATTTCTTCAGTATAAGCATAGTTATTTTTTCAGAATCAAAGTATAATATCTTGAATTATTTTTTTATTATAAGGTCAGTGTTGTATTATAAAATCCTAGGATAGGTTTAGATATATTTTAAAACTGATAAATAGAAATGGTGAGAGGTATGAATATGAAAGTAAGGAATATATCTGTTTTAGAATTGGTTTTTTTTTTTTTGGTTAATTGGTTTTATTAATAAAAATATGGAAAAATCCTTCTTCAGCCATAGAATATTAAATAAATGATGACTCATCATTGAAAATCATTCAAATGTATTAATAAAATTAAAGAACTAAATCATTATTTTTATTATTAATTTATTTATTTTTTTTTTTTTTTTTTTTTTAAAAGAAAAGAAAAGATAAGTGTTAAAAAAAAATCCACAATTTATCTGTATAGTGGAAGAAGAATTAATAAGATCTGATTACAAACGTTTCAACAGCGCGGACAGTTAAAATCATTCTCAAGTCTTATCGTTCTGCTTCTGTGCAACCAATATCCTGTCAGACAGTTCAAACCAGTGTCTCAGTGTAACTTAATTTCTTAGGCTTTGTGTCGCTATTTTGACTGAATGTTTGCGCTGCGGATTCTTCGTCTAATCAGATATATCTCACGTCGCTGTGAATTTGATCTAATTAAACTGCTTTGTTATGCAGAAATGTTGAAAAACTCAGTGAATGGAAATAAATGAAGGGTAAAGGGTTTTTGTTGATTTTGTTTTCGTTTTCTTCTTTTTTTAATGAAAACTGATGAATGTCAATTATTTCTGGTTTTGAAGAAAAGTGATAAAAAAAAAAAATCAAAAATATAAAATTTTCTATAAATAAAACAATATTTCCATATAATATTATTACATCTTCTAGTAACACTGCTGCTAGCACTACTAATAATGTGACTACCATAACTGTTATTGCTGTTCTACTATTAATGGCTACTTTGACTGTTACTATTGCCAATACTACTATTATTGCTGCTGTCATTACTGTAGTTAATTATAGTGATGTGGATAGTCAGTGTAAAAGATATGTGCTTTAAACACAAAACAAATAGCAGTGATATCAGATAGTAATTAGAAACAATGAATGATTTAGTTTTATAATAAATATGACATTAAATTTAGAAAATATTTTCAGATATATACACATATGTGTTTACCTATATATATATATACACATACTGAGAGAGAGAGAGAGAGAGAGAGAGAGAGAGAGAGAGAGAGAGAGAGAGAGAGAGAGAGAGAGATTGATAGTGTCAATACCAAATATGGAATATTTATAAACTTTCAGCTAGAAAATTCATGTTATTAAAAAATCATGACTAACATTTAATGTGATTTGTTGGGTCTATTCTGATTAAACATTGCCATAAAGGCTGAAATCAATATCTTATAATTCAATATGGAAATATTAAAAACTGCAAATTAAATCTGTCTGATATTGTGAAGACCCTTAGTGTCACAGTGCAGTGATCTTGGATTGAAAGAAATGGTGGACTAAATGGGAAGTAGTTTTACAGCTAGTAGTTTCAGACAGATTAAAATTGACAGATGCACAGATAATGTCACTCGTGAAGTGCCAACATTTGGTTTCTTCTGCAGATAAAATAATTTCAACCAGATAGCATTATCAAAAAATGCTGAATTCAGCTTAGTTTTATGTGTGTCACTATTCAAAAGACTCAGAAGACTGATGATAGTATAGGAATAAATGATAAACATTTTTAATGATATGGTAAATTATAAAATTAATGACTAATTGTTGTTAAATACTGATACAAGAGAAGGAAAGATGCTGCTACAGCTTGCAGAGAAAATATCATAGGTGACCTCCTATGGTCATTAGAAACACTTATGTAGTGATTTAATGGATTATAAATGTTTTTTAAGTATTTAGAAATATGTGTTGACTGATTGTGAATTACAATTTTTTTTATATTTGACAAAAGTAACACAGTATACAACCAGAACATAAAATTATCCTAATTTGTGTTTTGGTATCCCTTTATGTTTCTACTACAGAATATTACATTCAAGATTATCTGCCATGGTCTCAAAATCTTTTCTTTGAAAAACGTAAAACATATTAAGAAATAATAATAATTATCTTTGATTATTATTATTGGTACACCCTATGTGAAATAATTAAAAACTATTAATAAGAACAAATCATGTTTAATAGTTTTATTATAAAATGTTACTTGGCAGTAATGAAATTACATACTTGTATATACAGTTAGCAAATGTCATTATATGAAATACTTGTACTTAAAAAACATAGAAATTGATTTTAAAAAACAGTGTTTTGAAGCCAAGATGTTTTTTTTCTTAAAAGATGCATTTGCTAATGATCTCCCTGGTGTATTAAACTGTAAATTCTTTTCCCAGTTGTTTAGTTCATCATTCAACACTGAAACTATCCTATATTTTAACTGTATACTATTTTTTTTTATCATTATTAACATTACATACATACATACATATATACATATATTCATATATATATATATATATATATATATATATATTCAATATGGAAATATTAAAAACTGCAAATTAAATCTGTCTGATAT
Source organism: Chrysomallon squamiferum (assembly GCA_012295275.1). NCBI lineage: Eukaryota > Metazoa > Mollusca > Gastropoda > Neomphalida > Peltospiridae > Chrysomallon > Chrysomallon squamiferum. The sequence goes on along the minus strand of CM022671.1, from coordinate 33,264,976 downwards.
TGTGAAGACCCTTGGTGTCACAGTGCAATGATCTTGGATTGAATATATATATATATATATACACACACACACACATAATATAGGCTAAAAAAGCGGATTAACCTTCATCAAGGAAATATAATTGTTTTCATTAATTTCATAAAGTTTATATGTAAGAAAGATAAAACAAACACAAATTATTATCAGGGGTTTTCAGTTATGATAGTTAAATTTGGCATTTTCCCTCAAGATAAGCTTACTTCAAAATATTCTCGTAAGATTGTTTAAATTCAAAACAAAATGTTGACACAGTAATAAATGCTTTAAAAAATGTTTTATTTTTAATTTTTTATATGGTTTAATATTTAAAAAGATAAGTTAAATTTATTTGATATGTGCTGTGTTATTATAGTTCCCCAGTAGAGGACTAACACCTTTATTACTTGCCAACATTACCATTTTATTAAATAAAAAGTTACATCTGTTAATGTTCATATTTCATATTGTTAAGATATATAACTTTAGTTAAAATTTCAAGTAGTAATACTTTTGGTGGGAGGGTTTGGTATTTTTTTTTTCCATTAATCTATTTAATTTGGATGGTTAATGTCAATTCATTGTATTGTTGGTACTTTTATTGTTTGTTGATTTGTTCTATTATATAATAATTTTTGAGAACATTATGGAGATATGTTTGTAATTCACACTACCTAACTGTTTGTTATCAGCCAGTTTATTCTTTTACCAGATAAACATTAATAACCTACTACAAAAAGCATAAACTTCTCAAGACACATTAAACATTGTTTTCAATTTTTTAATTTTTTAATTTTTTTTCCCCTTATCATGGACAACAAATGATGAGTAGAAAACATCCCATATTCCATGCAAAATAGGTGCAAAAATCATGTACAGGTATTAAAAGGAGCATAATCTGCAGACATAGCAGACTGATTGTATATACATGAACCTGAAAATCGCCATAATCTGTGGAAGCAGGTTATGTTTTGGATTAGGTTTCCTGTACTAACGACTTGTTTATAGCTTTCACTCCTGGCTAACAGAGTCTCACATTGCTGAACTGCATACATCAAGGTCTTGAAAAAGCATCTGAGTTCACCTTAAACATGCCCTGCCTACATTATTACTTTTTTATTTTTTTATTTTTAATTTTTAGTTTTTCTTCTCATTTGAATGGTTAGTCTGTTAGCCGTAAAGTGGTAGTAACTAATATCATATTTATAACTCCAGAGCTAACTGGATGTTGGATATAAGGTCTATAGTTACTCTCCTCTCTAACTTGTATAGTGTTTTACCAATTTTGATCCCAATGCAATATGCTGAAGCTCTTGTTAGTTGGGAAATCATACTGAAATGATGATAAATTTTGATTGGGAAAATGTATATCACCATAAGGATGATCAATATACAACTGCATTCATTGTAAAAATCAAATAACAAAATCTTTGTAAGTGATGAATGAACAAAGCTTGATAAGCAAGTTCTTCTGGATTTTTGAAAATTGTAAATGTAATGTATATGGGCAGCATGGACACCCCTTCATTTTTTGTAATGATTTCTTGATTGCTTTTGACAGCAGCCTTACCTGTTTGGTGGTGGACTGCATGTGGTTTGTATTCACCATCCAGCTCAATTTCATGCTTGTTAAAAATACAAGCCAGGCTTCAGCTCAGGGCTTACTCTCGTAAATGATTATTACTGGATAATTGCTGATGAATAAATACTTCCATCTGCTTCTTGTCAAGTTGCTGTATCTTTGTGTTGTGCTAGTAAATTGTTACAGTCATTGTATTACAGTTTCAGGGCACAGTATCTTTGTGTTTTTCAGTAACATGTATTTGTATGGTTCTAATGACTTGTCATAACCATTGTAGTACAGTATTTTTCTGATTTTCCAGTAACACTGCATACAGTCAGGTCACAATTATATCTTTGTATTATTCTAGTAACTTGTTACAGTCATGTCAGTGTATCTTTGTTATGTTTCAGTAATTTATTATAGTCACTGTATTTTAGTGTCAGCATGTTTTAAAACTGAAATTTTATATCTTGAGAAAACTAAAGAAACTGTTAACAAGCATACACCAGTCATGGATATACTCTGATATAATAATAACTTCTAGCAGGGAGCTGTCCATGCAGATATATAGCCTACATATATTCCAACCTTTTGATTTTGATGAGAATATTTATTCAAGGCTGTCTTTTTTGGTGCATTATAGTATGGGATATTTTATCAGCAGATTCAGGAATTAGTTAATTCAGAACAGTCTGGTACTATAAACATTTTTTTTTTATCTATTATTTAATAAAAGATTTTGAAAGCTTGTATTACATAAGATGTGTATATTTAATAAATGCAGTGTCTGATGAAATATTTTAAGAATTAGTGTTTAGTAATTAATATTAATAATATATAGTGCTAATCAAAATGATGTTTGTTTATTCTCATATTTTATTTGATGGAAAACATTAAAAGATTATGTAAATATGAATTACAACACTTTTATACAATATTTAATTCTATATTTTACCACCAGTGTTTGCTATTAAATTACTTTCAAAACAGAGATATTGATTGTTGTAAAGCTGAAAGTATATGTTATTTCTTTCCTTTCTATCATTTATTTTTATTTTTTTCCTAAACATTGCCTAATGCAATTGTTCATGAGCTAATAATAGCCAAATTTACTTCAGTAAAATTAGAAATATCTGAATGGAAATCATGCCATATTCATATCTTGGAACACTTGCCACTGAATTATTTATGACAATATGGTACAAGTTTTGTTTCTAGTGTTTGCATTTTCACTTGATTTCATTTGTATCACCTTCTGAATTTTTTTTATCTTATTATTTTAAAATGATAAATGTCATGCATATTAAATAATTCATTGGTTATAAAAAAAAGAAAGAAAAAAGAAAGAAAGAAAGAAAAAAAAATAACAAGAAAATCATCGTATTCAGTTACAAATTGTTTTTGATACAATTACATCCAGGATGCTGTATTAGATTAGTAAAAATGTCACAGTAACCTTTGATATATTTTATTCCAGATACTGAATTCACTGAGTGTATCATTTTATAATTCTCCAAGCTTTGCATGGTTTTATTACTGATTTTTCTCCCATGTTATCAATCGATAGAAAAGTGGCTGTTTTACACCCCTATGTTATTTTACTTCAGCCAAGTGCTAACCTGTTATTATCTACCATTTTCCTAAGCTCTCTATCTTTCTGATGTAATTCTGTTGCATATCATTGTTTTATTTTTTTATTTTTTTTTATTTTTTGGAAACACTTCAGAAAAAGAACAAACCCCCAAAACATTAAAAAACACACCTATCACACATAATCAGATAAGATGGGCTGAGATTTGGCTTCATGAAAAGCATTTCCTTCCATGTCTAATCATATTTGTATTATATTTATAATTTCTTTTTTACCTCCATCCTTCACTTAGTTGAACATCAAGTTAAATTTGTGGTTTTGGATAAAAGAAATACTTGGATTTTCTGAAACTACTCTCTACAGAGGCTTATTTTAGCTCACAGGATTAATTTTCATTAGCATGACATTGGGCTGTTTCCCATTCAAGACAGAACCTCATGGATGGTTTATGGTATGCACTATATATGGAAAGATGATTATAAAAGATAACTTGCTGCTATTGAAACTGAACTGATAACAGTATGACAATAAGGCATTTTTCACATTCTGAATGGAAATCAAATGCATCTTGTCTTTTTGTAAGATGTGTCTATCTGAAACTTTAATATTATTATATTAACCTCAAGACATATTTTATTTACACATATTCAGAATATTGACGCTAAAAATATTCATCCATTTGTTAAATATATTTGTATAAAATGATGGTAAGAAAAAAAAAAATATATATATATATATTATTTTATTTGGATGTTTATTCCATTTTTTTTTTTATTAACAATTATTTCATTCGCACACATTCAGAGTGCAAATTCAACAAAATTGGTTATTTTTCTTTTAGTTATTCCTGTTCATGATGGTCAATTTGATCATCAAACATTCATGACAAAAATGATTTTCTAATTCATTGGCCAACACTGTCACCGGACTGACAGATTGAATAATCACCAGACATGAAATATCTGATATGTTTATTCATCATTGTCTAGGGCCACATTTTCATACGACATATTTTCAGAAGTATATTTTTAACATGTCGTGCAAGCCATTTATGATTGATGTTTCTCCCTCTCTTGAATTTTTAGACTGTTACAGTAATAATGCTCTAATGAATTATTCAGAAACATTTTTTTGCCATTCCAAATTATTGAGGATAAATAGCATGGAAGAAAATGATTGTTGTCTTGTTTTTAAATGCAGTTATTTGTATGTATAACACAGAGTCTGTAAGGGTTAGGCTATTGGGGTTTATAGCTACATCAAAGACAATATAGAGAAAATGATAATAAAACGAAAAAATTAAAAATAATAAATTGGTATTAAAACATTCTTTGTCTTCAGTCTTTTCAATTCTTTAAAGCAAAGTAATAATACTAAAACCTTTTTGTTTTTCACCTTTTTCTATTTTGTAAATTCATAATTTTTATTTTGTAATAAATTTTAAATTTTACAGAAGTTAATGAGTTGTAACTATTTTGCTTTAGGGATTTAAATTTGATTTTACTGCAGCTAATATTTTACATTTCTGTTTTTCAATGCTACTGTTTATTTCTCTAGAGAAGAAAGATGTGATGCATACATAATGTGTTTCTGTTATACAGAGTCTTTGAAATATTGTCTTCAGTAACATGAAACTTTGCAGCAGTATTATGCAGACATATGTACACATGCATCACATTTAGATGCAGAGAAAATAAACTTATACTTGTTTATAGACCCATTAACACACCTCAATGTTACTGATTATTACCTGTCAGATATATTGTTTGGGTATTCAAACAGGAAACACTATATAATATATCAACAGATCTTTAACACATAAGTATTTAAAAAACAGGAAATTTATACATACACCAGTCATGGGAGAACACTCATGACTGGAATGGAAATGTATTTAATTTAAAATATTATTTCAAAATACACACATATCATCATTACTGTAGCAACATTACTATATTATATTACCACATTAATGCATATTATATATTTACATTTTTTATATTCATAAACTCTAAACAGTTGTTCTATATGTAACTTGCATATTTCATTTATACCTTTTCAGGTTCATCAGTACTTCAGTGCTCTTCCTGATGGTAAAGTCCCATACCTGAACAGCACAGGTGAAAAATACAGGGTAAGACAACTCCTGCAGCAGTTACCTCCCCATGACAATGAAGTCCGCTACTGCAATGTTTTGTCAGAGGAAGAAAAACATGAGTTGCGCATGTTCAGTGCACAAAGGAAGCGTGATGCTCTTGGGCGTGGCAGTGTTCGGCCCCTCCCACTCACAATGCAGGGAACAGTTTGCACAAGGGTGAATATTTGATTTTTAAGATGAATGTGAGAATATTAAATTTATCATTATTGGGAATATTTCACCTAATTTCACTAAACTTATATAGTGGCTTTCGTGTTATACCGTGCATATATTAAATATTGTTTAGTAATTTTTTATCGTTTTAATCTATATTTTTCATTATATTAAACTACTTATTGAATAATCTTAAAATAAACTGTAACTATCTTACTTAAAACAATGTTTATTTTTATACAGCTTTTGTGTGGTTGTTGTTATTGTTGTTGTTGTTATTATTATGTTATTGTTATGTTACTATTATCATTATCATTACTGTTATTATTAATATTAGTTATTGTCATTATTATTATTATTATTATTATTATTATTATTATTATTATTATTATTATTATTATTATTATTATTATTATTATTACAGTGTAAGTGTCACATACCTGGAGGAGAAATGGCAGTATTTGCATCCCGAGCAGGGCAGGATCGATGTTGGCATCCTGCCTGTTTTATATGTTTCACATGTCATGAATTGCTTGTTGATCTCATCTACTTCCATATGGATGGGGAGCTGTACTGCGGCCGTCACCACGCTGAGCTGCTGAAACCACGATGTGCTGCCTGTGATGAGGTATTTATTAATGTATTACAAGTCCTTTATAGCAATGTGCCATCATCTGTTTTACATTTCTGATATATATTTTTTTGATATATATTATCTTTGTTATATATTATCTTTGATATATATTCATTTGATATATATTATCTTTGTTTTTTAAACTTGAAGGTTTTTGTTGTTGTTGTTGCAGGTTTTTACATGTTTAAATCAAGCCCATTTTATTCTCAGTTTTAATCAAAATGTCTGTCTTCTCTGCAAATGTTTTAACAACCTGAATCCCAGTATGGGTAAAGAAATTAAATTTACGATGACTCAGTCTGTTAAAGATTACTGCTCTCAGAACATTTAAATAAAGATCTGTTTTGTTGATTAAAGGTCTTTCTTTCACATAAGTAATTCCTGTATTTGCTTAACAGATTACTGATTACCAAAACATGTATTAATCTAATATACAGTTTATCACAACATCTACACTTTCAAAATGGATAGATTAAATACACAGCATATATTAAATTTTCAGTGGATTTTGTGTTCATCATTTTGCTGTTATTTTATAAAATCACTCCACAATACACTATACCAAATGGTGCCAATAAAACAGTTTTATCTTATTTTTAAAAAAATTTATGTTTTTTTATTTTTAGATTATTTTTGCTGACGAGTGTACAGAAGCAGAAGGCCGAAGCTGGCACATGAAACACTTCTGCTGTTTTGAATGTGACAGTCAGCTCGGAGGACAGCGCTACATCATGCGAGAAGGTCGGCCATATTGCTGCACCTGTTTTGAGCAGATGTTTGCTGAATACTGCGACACCTGTGGAGAACATATAGGTGTTGACCAGGGTCAGATGACACATGAAGGTCAGCACTGGCATGCCACTGATCATTGCTTCCGATGTCACACGTGTCAGAAGTCACTGTTGGGACATCCATTTTTACCAAAACATGGAGTTATTTATTGTTCAGCAGCATGCAGTAGAGCTGGATCAATGCAGACACAGACTCCTCGCAGACCTGAAGATTACTTACAAGAGCTGCAGTCTGTCAGGATAGGCTCCCCAGTGAGTCATGTCCTACAGGAAGGATGTGGTGAGATTCATCAGGTGTTGAGACAACAGTATACCATCTCAGACAGTGGACCATCTTCTGACCGTGATCAGGGGTATGCCACCAGCAGCAACAGCGAGGTTTACGCTCCAGGGATGTATGAAGTTCCCAACCAGGTAGTGTGCACAAGTGACCCTGATGAGGATTTATATCATGTTAATCTGGATGGATTGCTTGATGCCCTGCCATGTCAGGAAGCTAAGAAACGAAACCGCCTGTCACAGTTCTCTATGCCCGATCTCAGCACAGATCAGCCTCCAGAATCTCCACAGTATGACAAACCTATGAATATATCAGCACAGAGCAGGTCTGGATCAGAGAAAAATGTAAGTGTGCATTATGCATCAATTAGTCCCAGACAGGTTCAGAGTCCTGAACCAGTACCCAAGCCTCCTGTACAACCTGTTTGTGATGAACATAATCAGATCCCTGTACACCAACTCCCACCCAGTGTAAGGTCATACCCTGAGATGCCACATGTCAGACAGATTGGTCGACGTGGAAGGGCTGGTGCAGGTGACATTCCCCTACCAGATGACAATAAAATGAACCCTATCTCTCGACCCCGTAGTAGCAACCATCATCAGCGCCCTGCTCACCAGAATGGATATCCTCGTAGTCGGAGTTTTGAAGGTCGACCCAGTTCTGTGTCTGAAGCACGTGGTGCTGTTGGTGCCACTGGTAACTTTTCACGTGGTGAGTATTTCAATTGGTATGATGATGATGATCGGTGCAGTACATGCTCAAGTTCTAGTGACTCAGATGACTATTACTATTATGAAAGTCCTCGTAGGTATGGACCTAAAATCTCCTATGTAGATGATATGGGCATTGGACCCAATGGACAATCTAGAACTATGCCAAGGAGTCGACATAAGCGGCGTAACAAACAGTGTGTGATATCATGAATGTCTTCTCATGTTGATCACTGTTTAATTTATAACTGAGCATAAATAACATTACCATATTATATTTAACATATTAATGTGTTTTATGTATGCCTTACATATATGTGAAGTTACATGTTAAATAATTAATTGTCAAGTGAAAACCAACAATGAAAAAATCTTGCCAATGATATATGTAAACCAAGATTTATATATGCATTTGTTGTAAATTATTCTACAGGGTTTGGAAATGACTGTGTTGTGTTAAAAACAGTTGTGTGTATATAACATACTACTGCAGAATGTTTAACAATTGTATGTACAAGCTTTACCCTTAAGTAAAACTTCCAGAATTTGAGAGTTTTCAATTTTCATTTATCACATAATCTCTGTATGTCTTCCTTCATCATGTTACTTTATTTCATTTATTTTCTTTTTATTTATTTTTCATTTATTATTTTCCTTTTTCTCATGATGTATTTGATATCTTCCTGGATTTTTTAAATAAGAAACTTAAGACATTGAATTCTGTTTCAATGCTTTTATCAAAATGGAGACATTTTTTAACATTATCTTTGTGAGTATAAATTACATTTCATGGAATTTTATAACTCAATTTTGTAGTGCTATGGAAATAGCACTGTTTTTTGGGGTGGTTGTTCTTGTTTTGGTACAGGTAACAATTTTAGAATGTGTTCTCGCATTTTTATCACTGTTTATATGAGAATCAAATGTTTTTTTATAATTTATTTTAATTTAATTTAATTTTAATTATTTTGAAAAAAGACCTTTTTGTGAAATGACTTTTGAACAGTTTCCTGTAGTTTTTTCTTTATGTAAATATATTCAAGTGTCAGTTGTTACTTTCCAGATATTTTGCAAAATTTCTAAAGAATTAAAAAATATATTTTAAAATATTATTATAGTTTCAAGCATTGGACAAAGATATGCTGAAAATATTTTCACTGTACAGTGTTTTAAAATTCAGTAAATATCTTGGTTTAATCAGCAATTATAATTGCCACAATGTAATTTCATATTTGGCTTTTTATTTAACAAAAGCCGAAATTTCATGTTGCTCTGTGTAATTAAGAAGTCTAGATGTTAGAAGTGTATGTAATATAGATGTATATCATTTATGCATTTTGAAATCAAAACCTTTACAGTTTTCTTTAGCTTGATTACATAAAAGTTTAATGAAAGGTGTTTATTCTTTTGATATGTGTATTATATAAGAGTTAAAAAAAAAAAAAAAAAAAAAACAACATATATCAGGTATTTTCATTTTGTTTTGAATTCTCCACTGTTTTGCAGGTACCTGGAAACATGTTTTAAACTTGACATTGTTAGTCTTTTATATGTATGAACTGAAAGGAATTTAATTTTCTTTAGTTTTATAATATTTATACTTTTAAAATATTTTTTTAACAGATTGTTGAGTTTAAATTCATTTGAATGTTGAATAATGGATAAACTTAATTGTTTGATAATAATTACTTGAGAATACTGTTTTGTTACAGTTTTGATTTTTTAGTATTAAAAGATATAAAGTTTACTGGAAGAATTTTTTTTAAAAACTATTTTAATTCTAACTCAGTTGATCAGTGTAATAGATAAATCATTTATCCTATCTAAAACTTAATTTACAGTGCAGTAATAAAAGAAGTACTTAATAATTAATGGTATTTAATTCCAGTTCATTTGGTTTTTTGGAAGCAGTTTATTACAGATGATGTATTTTTTAAAATATTAATGCCAAGAGCTTTTCAAAAATGCTTCATGAATTGATTATGATCATTATTTTAATGGAATGTTATTATTTGTAAAATATTTTAAACACTGATGGTAAAAGCTCTTTAAAAAAAAAAAAAAAAAAAAAAAAAAAATTATTGTATTGAATTTGAATCATCTAGGATCTGTTAAAGATAAATAAATATTGAAAAAGTGACAAGCTTACTTGGTTTGATTATTATTATTTTAAAATAAAGAGATTAAAACACATTTGCTTCTAATTATATTTATATTTAAAATATTCATGTTGAAATAATACTTTTTTGTTCTTGTTTGTTTTGTGGGTGATTTGTTAACACTGACAAATTAATAGAATTTACTTTAAAAATGATTTGCTTCATTCAGTTTTCATATTCCTCAGTGATATAAATGTCAAAATTCTAGAACTGAGATCTGGTTATTTCTGCTGTTTACTTTGTGTCAGTTTTATTCACATCATTAACACATTTATTGTCTTTAGTTGACTGGTTTTGGTACATACACTTTGAGATAGAATTAAATTATTAATATTTATTTTGTGTATAATTTTTGTGTAATGTGCAATATTAATCTCAACCTTGTCACCTTGCAAGGTAAAGTGAAATGGCTATTTGAAAACTAAATAATGTACTTTCATAGTTTTTCATTTAACTTCTAATTCTGTTATTTTTTTTCTGTTTATTATTATTATTATTATTATTATTTTTTTTTTTTTTTTTTATATATATATACTTTTTTTTAAAGAGAAAACAAAAGAAAAAAAAAATCATGCCAAAGATTATACATTGTTAGTCTCTAAATGTTATAATTTTAATTGTAATGTAAAAAGTCTTCCAGTGTTTTGTTAAATGTGTATGTGGTGCCTTGACCAGTGTGAAAATGTCAATCAAAGCTGTTCTACTTAATTAGTTGTGGTTTTTTAAATACAGATAATTTTCTACAATATATATTTTACTTTTTTATGTGACATAACTAGTACATGAGGATTCAGTGGGATACACTTTATGTTTGTCACCCTGTTTTTTTATCTTGGTTTAAAAATATATTCTAAAAATAATATAAATAAAACAAATATGGTTCATCTTAAAGACTGTTTTACTAATATATACAAATTACGTTAAGTGTATTTAATATAGTTGGTTTTTCTATCAAGCTTTGCTAACAACAAAGTACAATAATAAATATTAATAGTAGGTTTATGTGGAAGCTGAAATTTTACCTTTTTGATTGAGTCATTTGTAAAAATAAATGATGTAAAGAAACAAGGGGAAATCAAAAACAGCTCAATGTATTAATACCATACTCTGTGTCTAGGAGTAAAACAATTGCTTAAACATACAAAATATGTTCAGGTAATTCTTCCACTAAACTGTTTTATTATGTATTGGTTATAAGTAAAAATAAATGAAAGAAAATAAAATTCTAATTTGTCATAAGGAATGTTTTAAGTGCACTTTTTCATATATTAATAAAGTTTTTCACTTACTCGAACGTGTTACAATAATACAGAAGAAATATTTTTTAAAACTCCTCATCCATGTACAGTGCAGTAGTATTGATTCCTAAATCAAATATGTACTTTATTATACTGAAAAACGAGTTTCCTGTATGTAATTTAATTACAAATTGATGTAGTAATAATATACTACATAAATCAGTAACTATTAAGTAAAAACAAAAAATCCTAAATTCTTATAATTTGACTGCTACATGTTTGATAAAGTCTATTAAACTAAATATTATTCAGTGTGCTGGTGATTAGTTCTTCAACTAAAAAATAAAAATAATCTTTTAATAAATAAATAAATATAAATGTATTTAAAAAAATAATAATAATAATAATAATGTTAACAAATCCAAGCTTTTTATGAGCACCATTGTTGGTCAATTTATTGCTTTAGCAAAATGATCAAGCAGCCCAACAAAAACTGTTTACAGAACAGAGGACTGTCTCATTTTTAATAAATAAATTCTCAAGAAATCATGAATTTCGTAACAACAGTTTAGTTGCAACAGAAAAAAATGTATTATGTTGATTTATTGTTAGTCATACTGTCACAGCATTTAACAGGTTACTACAGAAGTTTATTACACAGATATTTTCATTTGTTCTGTGCAGATTGGTTGGTTGTGCCTTTTGTGGTATTTTTATGTATAAACATATTGTAATAGTTATTAAATTATGCAAATAAAGAGATGAAAATGTCCTTGTTCTGTGTTTTGTTCTGCTTTTGGTTTATTTATTTATTTATTTATTATTTTCTTTTTAAAGAAAACAAATTAATAATAATATATCATTATCCTATAATGAAATAAAAAGAATTAGTTTGCTGATAATTTGGAAAGAATTCACAATCCCACGGTTTTAAAAACTACAATTTGGATGGGGGAAAATAAGTGACAGGTATTCAATAAAAGTATCATATCACATTAATGTCACTTGCAACTTTAACTCGCACATTAATTAACTGTGATAAATTAATACATGTTTTTAGCCAAATGTTTTCAAAAGTTATAAGCACGTCCATTTTTCTCGGATATTTGATCTATGCGGGAAATCGGCGATTTGCAACTTTTTATATTGAGGTCGACTGCGACTAACCCGACATCACTGGGACCTGCAATATGCCGGATAACACGGTGGTAAGGTTTGAATATTCCTAATTCAACAATTCACCAAAGCATCCGACGTTTGAAATACCACTACGTTTATTGACATGATGTGTAATTTGTTTTTTTTTTTTTTTTTTTTTAGTGTTTAAATTTTTTTATATTTTATTTATTTATTTATTTATTTTTTTTTTTTATTTTATTATTATTATTATTTTTTTTTTTTTTTGAGGGTAGCGGGGCGGGGTTGTTCTTGTGGTTTTTTTTTTACGAAAGTGCAACCTTCTTTTATAGACAATGTATTGGTTAAAAATGGAGGAAAACAAATACGAATAACTTGCCTATGCTGGCAAGTGACGCCAGCAGTTTTTAAGCAGCAAGAGGCGCATTAGAGATTAGCGACAAGTTTGTGTGATAACCTAGGACATTTTAAATAACGTTAGTCAAAATTTGCGTCGGATCAGTGCAGCTCGATCTGTATAACTCTCTCTCTCTCTCTCTCTCTGATTAAGATATGAAATAAATAAAAATGTTTATATTATAACAGTAGTGCAAAAAATAAAAAAAAAAAAAAAAAAATAAATAAAGAATGAATGAATATTTGTTTAACGATTGAACGAACATTTATGATTATCGATTCTGGTTTAAAACACGAGGTTTATGTTCATTGGTAATATTAAGAGAGAAAATATATTAATGCTGTTTCAAGGTCAACTCGTACTGGTTAGCAGAAAGGAAATGGTTGTTTCCACAGTATACTCGAAACAACAACAACAAGAAAATAATAATAATAAACATAACAAAACAAACTGAACCATAGCCGAAACAATCCACCACGGAGAACTGATCCAGCGGCCTATCGCTCATCATAATCACAGCGACAGTGCGCTTCTTTGTTATGCTATTGATTATGCAGTCAATACAGTTACACTTGGAGTTTTCACCTAGATGACGCTGCAAATCATCTCTCTTCATCGATTATTTACTGTAGCTTTCTGTTAAATTCCAGTTCTACTGCCATAATTTGGTAGGAATTGGTTTCCACGTAAAGGCGGTATGTCGATACGTACATTTGTATAGCTGTGTCACTTTCTCCTTATTACGTAATGGCTATTTTTGTTACAGGTATTTGAGATAAACATCGCTGATCGATAGTAATCGACGAAAAACATCGCATGTTTATACGTGCGAACGTCTTCCCGAGCTTTAACGAAGAATGCCGAACTCCTAAAACATATATACACGAGAAACGTCGTCATGGTTTGAATTATTGGGTAATTATTTGGGTAAGTGGGTTTTCAGTGAATAGGGGTCGTCTGTATGTGTATGTATGTTTTGTTTTATTGTATAATCTTCTATGATTATGTGCAGATTCGCAGGGTTAATGATGATAATATATGTCAGTGTTGCTTGTTTTTGTCCATATATACTCATTTACGTATGGTATTTCTGTTCATAAAATATTGTTTTCGTGAAGTGATGTATGTATATATTGTTGTGTTTGTGCTTATAATGAGAGAGAGAGAGAGAGAGAGAGAGAGAGAGAGAGAGAGAGAGAGAGAGAGAGAGAGAGAGAATCATTGCTAATGTAAAACGTTTTTAACTGTAATACAATTTTTATTTTAGAAAGCGTTTTTAAACAGTATCAAAAGTATGACATGACGTCACTTCCTTCTCAGAAATGTTCTGACGATGTAAACGGTAGATTATCGTTTCCGAACAAAGATGGATCGGGAAGGTTGGCTTCGGTAGCCTTCGGAGTAACACAAGACATAATTCTTCAGAAAATCAACGAATCTATGTCAAGGTTAAATTCTACGTCTGACATTACGACAGCCTCGTGTTGCAGTGATTTAAAATACATATGGCATCACCTTCGCAAGAGTGAGAGCAGTTTCAAAGGCAGAATACTGAAGATACTAAACAATCATGATCTTGTGGTCTTGGTCCAGAAAAGCTGGAAATCTGTGGAAAAGGTAATCAGTTCCGATCACCAGGAGGGTGACGCCTGGATGTGTATCAAACTGACGACGTCATTGTTGTGGGTATCATCTGACGAACTTCTAGAGACTTGTGAAAAGATATCGCGATCAGGATTTCTGCTGACAATTCTAAGACATTTACAAGTTGTTTCTAAAGAGAGAGTTCTAGAAAATTCCAGAAAGCTGTTCTTTGTTAAGGCTTTGCTTGGACTGGTTCACAATGTACTGCGAAACCATTCTCAAAGCAAACAAACAATTAGAAATGAGGGCGGAGTGAAGATTCTGAAAGATCTATACGAATCGGGTAATTCCGCCAACATGATGATAAAAGCGAAGTCTCTTATAGTTCTGTCATATCTGGTAGATGAGAAAGAGAGCGAAATCATCCACGCTTCCTCTGACACGATCAGTTTCATCTTAGGAATTCTTGAAGAAAGTTTGTCTTCTGTGGACCATTTCTCAACCAAATATGGGATGAATTCACACGAGATTGTCTTAGGACTTAATAATATAGTTTTAGAAGATGCCAACAAATTGACTGTTGTAAAGTGTGGAGCGATACCTCTATATACCCGCCTTTTGGAATCTTCAGTCGCTTTGGAGCAGACAGCAGCTGCAAATGGCGTCTGGTGTTTGTCTTTTATCAAAGAAAACAAACTCTGGATTAAAGAAGAACAGCAGTGTATTAAGGGTATGAATTATTATTGTTGTCATTGAGAAGACAATGATTTCGAAGTAGATGTAGCTGTTTTTATAATATCAGACTATAGTTGTTACTCGGTTGGAGCTATAGTTCATAGTGTTTTTGGAGTGAAATTCAAAGACAATATTTAGATATTTTACATATATTTATTTAATCACTTTCAGAATATGTATATAAATATGTCAGATATTTCAGTATACTAACATACAGTACTACAATCACAAAAGAATTAGCTATAAACGATTTTAAAGAAGAATTAATCATTTTCTGTGGATAGAATTTACATTTACGACGAAATTAATAATCGTTTTATTTAAATTTATTTATATATTTAAAAACTTTTTTTTTTTTTTTTTTTTTTTTTTTTTTCTAAATTTTTAATTTTTTATTTTATTTTAAAGCTCTTGAATGTTTAGCGAATAAAGGAAGTACGTCAGCCGGTCATGCCGCTAGAGGTGCACTGTGGGAAATATTTCGAGCTGTCGAGTTGACAAATAAAGGAGGTATAATCATCAATCACCAGATTTAGAGTACTTAGCAGTTTCTTTTCATAATTATATTAAATTTATATTAAAAATAATAATAAATAAGTAAAAAAGAAGAAGAAGAAAAAAAAAAAAAAAAAATAATAGAAAGAAAGAAGTGGCGTCTGGTATAGACATTACTTCTGAACACAAATCAAATTTCTGCAAGTTCTTGATATTCAATGTTGTTAAAATTGTTATCGCTCTGTGGTCATCATCAGTATATAATCACTCATCAAGAATGGAAATACTACGTACAGAAAGTAAAACTTTTTTCACTTTGTATTAAATCATAAATAGTGGCATTATAAACTCGTAGACCGAATAAGCAACTGAATGCATTTTTAGAATTAGGCGTCAACTGTCGTCACGTGATGATAAGCTACCAATGGGAATCGCAGCCTATCATGATAAAGGTCAAGGATAAACTTAAAGAGGCTGGATACAAGGTGTGGATGGATGTGGAACATATGAGTATGAATTTAATGTTACTTCATTTTATTTAGTTATTTTAGCTATTAGTAATTTACATCTCCAAATATACTTCTCCATTTCTATTTTATTTTAATTTTTCATTTTACCACAATTTATGTTTTTATTTATTCCCGTAGATTCGTGATACTTTATCTTCAACACTTAAAAGTAAACACAAATCCTCACAATGTGTACAAAACTGTTGTTGTTATTATTATTATTATTATTATTATTATTATTATTATTATTATTACTACTACTGCAGCTGGGTCAACACTGGAGGCAATGGCACTGGCAGTGGAGCAAGCTGCAGTTATTTTAATATGTATGACAGAGAAATACAAAGAGAGTCCAAGCTGCAGAACAGGTAAATACTAACAAAGAATGGATAATTCAAAAATAATAATTTTTATTTTTTTTTTTTTTTTTTTTATTTTTTTGACAACACATTTTAATAACAATGTTTATATCATGGGTCAGATATGATGATAATAATAAAAACAAAATTAATAACACATTTTATTAACTATTCTAATTTCATTTGTCAAATATGATGATAAATTATTGCTAAACCACTACTGTTATCACAACCACCAACACTTCTGTTGCTAGTTCTTACTACTACTACTACTACTATTTCTGTCACCACCGTCACTACTACTAACACAAATAATAATACAGATAACGCTGCTGCAGTTTCTACTACTACTATCATGACACCATGACTGTGACCACTACTGCTTCTACTGCCACATTACTTCACACTATCTTACATTTTGTTTTAGAATCAGAATATATTTTTCGTCTACATAAAGATATCATTCCTCTTCGGCTCCAACACAAATTCTCACCAGACGGGTGGCTGGGCATTCTGGTGGGCAGTAGACTTTATTTTGACTTTTCTAAAGAAGAACTCATCGAAAAACAGATTCCAAAGTTGATTAAAGAACTTGGTCCTAGAGGAAGAATTTCAAAACTTTCTAACGATATTGTTGATGGTAAATAAAATTAAAATTTTTTGTTTTTATTTTTTAATATATAAATAAATAATTTTTAGAAAAATATTTTGCACATTTTCATTGAAATTTCAAAAAGTATATAATAATTAAAATAATTTTAAAGAAATTTCATATAAAGCAAAACTGAAAAGAAATATTTATTTGAAACATATGAACACTCCCACAGACAGGATAGAATATACCATAGTCTTTCTTACACCACTTTTGGAGCACTGGTTGGAACAGTATCTCCACCTTAGACACACTGATCCACTATACTTACATTGAGATATTTCCTGTTCCCTGTTATACATCAGTCACAGAAAGAAATGATTAAATGAGTTGTTGATTGACGCCTTTTTAAATAAAAATTTTAAGTTTTTCTGCTTTTATTATTGTTCAGGAGTATCAGTAAAACAACTACCTCAGAAATCAGAACCAATCAAAACAGCCGTATCAAGCTGGACAAAAGACAGAGTTCATGATTGGTTGGAATCTGTTGGTTTAAAAACATTGTCAGATAAGTTAGTATATTAATATAATGATCAAAATTGTGTTGATATTATTATGAATATTATTAATTTTGTGATGATGATGATGATGATGATAAGAATGATTATGATAATGATTATGTTGATTATCAGTTTCGTTAACATTAAAATTTTATTAATTTTATGCATTCAGGCCAGTTAAAAAAAAAAGAATTAAAAAAAAACAGACAGAAAATAAAATTATGTGAAATGGTTGAGATAACATTCCATCCATGCAACCAACTTTTATCCTGTCCATCCATTATTTTACTTCTGTTTCTGTGGGTGTTTTATTTGTCAGAATGGTTGACATAGATGGAGTCTTGCTCACAGAGATGGTCAAACTACAAAGAAGAGCTCCAGAGTATTTCTACAGCTCTGTGAAATCGGAATTCTCTCTCAGCTTCTGTGATACACTCAGACTTTCAAAAGAACTGAATTCTTTGCATCTGTAACACAGCCTGAGTGTGTTGATACTGGAGACCAGTTCAGGAAATTTTAAAGTCAGACGTATTGTGTTGTGATGAAGCAGGTATTGCTAAGTTTGTTAGTTACAGCAGTAGGGTTATTTTGTGTGTATGAGTGTGTGTGTGTGTGCCTCTGTGTGCATATAAAAAAATGGAAGCATTATTATAGTCATTAGCAAGTTTATGTATATGTGTACATGTAGTTGTATGTGTCTGACTATATGTAAATATCTGTGAATGTCAGAGAGAGATAAAGAGATTGTATTTATACATGAAAGGAAGGAAAACACTTGCAGGTGTGAAAGATATTTTAAAATAAGAGAGAGAGCTTTTTAATTATATTTACAGACAAAGACTGAATTTTCACCTGAATAAGAAGAATATTCCTTGACAATTCACAATAAAAGTATTTGTTTATTTTGTTTGTTTGTTAATTTTATTACATATGTACAAACAGACATAATAATACTGCATAAACACATATAACAAGGGTGACAGCAGTTGTGAATGTAACTGAATTTGTAATAAATACATGTTATCTTATTAGTACATTAATAGAATCAGACCCAGTAATGAAATCTGCTTACAATATTTTGTTAAATGAAAATTTGATAATTGGGTGGGGAAAATGTCATTTTAAATACCTATGCATATACATAATGATAATGATAATGATAATGACAATGATGATGATAATACTACTAATAATAAGTCCATATAAGTCATGCCAAGTCCTGCCGCATACACAGTGAAAACATTGCTGGTTTAATTTTTTAATTTTTTATAACACTTAATATGTTGATAACCCCTTTATAACCACCTAGAATGACATTAAGTCGTAGATAGTTTCAAAACTGATAGATGTGCATTACTATAGTTTATCCGAATCATGTGCAGTTGTGAATGTAACTGAATGTTTCACAAATACACATTATCTTATTAGAACATTAATAGAATCAGACCCACTAACGAAATCTGCTTACAATATGTTGTTATTTGAAAATTTGATAATTGGGGGGAAATACCTATACATAGACCATACACAAAAAGAATATATAAAAAAAGATAAAATTTAAAAATAAAAAAATAAATAAAAAACCGCCGAGGTTCCGGCGAGGCTCGAACTCGCGACCTTCTGCGTGTGAAGCAGACGTGATAACCACTACACCACGAAACCTACATGTACTGTTTATCGATTCCGCGTTTACTATATAAATGTAATCTCAAAAGCTATATAAAAGAATGTGTGCACACACAGAAAAAACAACAACATGAGTCCCGGAACCCATCCCTGGCGATCCCAGAGATCGGATCCGGGACAGGCGTGCCCGAACCTTGAATTGGACGTGGGCACGTAAAAAGAGTTCTCCATCCATCTCCACAACAACATATAGGCCTATTTCGAACTTGTGTATCACTCACTGATCGTGTCCAAGAGGGAATGCTGACATAACGAATAGTTTTTTTGTTATTATTATTTCGCTGTTTTAATCTAATAGATAGATCTATACTGTTTTATTTTTGTAAGAAATATCAACTTCCTGAAATCTAAAACTTCCTCATTCAGTATTTTATTGAAGCCAGGGGGCGTGTCAGTCGCAGAATTTACATCCTCTTCAACTAACTTTCACAGTTGTCCAGTAATGGAATTATAGTTGATATAGCAACGTCAGCACAGAGTATACTAATTGGAAACACGTTACACGATTTTCATTGTTATTCTTCTACTTCTTCGTCTTTATTATTATATTTGTTTTCCTCGACAGTTTCAGTTTATTTTTCAGAATACAAAGGTAAGAATTAACTTGAGCTGTGAATACAGTTTAGTATATTGAAACACCTATGTTACTGTATGATACTACGTAACAACCTGCACGCACAGGCAGTTGCCACGGTAACAAATTGTGTGTGTGTGTGGGGGGGTTACCCATCAAAAACCAACAAAGTACGTAAAGATATTTTATGAAATATAATTATAGCTAATTCAGCGACTCAGTCTGCTAGGCGTTTTAGCTGTTGTCTCTCTACCAACTTTATTTTTATAGCCAGCTTTCCAAACTCTTCCCTCAGCCTGACTGGCAACTCCATCCAGTATCTTACACCTAGCAACACAGATACATTTGGATTTATTTATTTATTTCATTGATTGATTTCCATGTAAGTCCTCCGCATACACAGTGAAAACATTGCTCACTTAATTTTTTTTTTTTATGGTTACACTTAATATGATGATAACCCCGTTATATCCAACTAAAATGACGTCAAGTCGTAGATAGTTTGAAAACTGATAGATATACGTTACTATAGTTGAATCATGACCAGTCGTGAAATTAACTGAATGTTTGATAAATACACGTTATCGTATTAGTACATTGATAGAATCTGACCCACTAATAAAATCTGCTTACATTATTACATCTTTATCCATTGACCGAACAACAAATCAGGCCACACTCAGTAGATATACAAAACAATAAAAAACATTGACAGCAGAGGTTGCACACGCACACACACACACACACAGAATATTTAACATTATTTATACGCCAGCACACACATACAAACACACAATAATTTGTGTATAAGCACGCAATTAGGAATTATATTTCCATCTTATAAACCGTGAACAACTTACTGTGTGTGTGTGTGTGTGTGTGTGTGTGTGTGTGTGTGTGTGAGAGTGTGAGAGAGAGAGAGAGAGAGAGAGAGAGAGAGAGAGAGAGAGAGAGAGAGAGAGAGAGTAATGACTTTTTCTTCCTTTCTTTCTTTTCGAACTATACCAGAGTCCTGTGTGAGCTATTTCATTCTTCTGTAAACTATAGTGTTGTTTATTCCCCAGGTTAATCAAGGATATAGATATAGCCTACATTTAAAGATAATATAAAGAGGTATAAAGTGGACTTTCATCGGCTTAGATACTCTAAAACGGACCAACACACACGGCAAATCTGAAGAAACATTCAGAATACCAGTTCAAGAAAAGATCGTGCAAACAAAGATCGTTTTTAAAATCCTTGTGAAATACATATTTACTTCAGAGTTCACAATAATCCAAGTTAAGTTTTTTAACTGTAATTTAGAGAAAAATGCTTGATCGACATCTACCTATCTGTGTTGCTGTGTTCGTCGTCTGTGTGTTTGGAGCTGCCGCCACCCCACTGGACGACTACGTCCACACCCCTGATCCTCATTACTCGTGGGAAGCGCTAGAGTGGACATACAAAGGGGAAGGTTACACACTACACCTCGTCAATATGACGTCACAGAAATGGCTGTCAGGTAAGCTCTCTCTCTCTCTCTCTCTCATCCTTTATGTCTATTTATCTCAGTCTCATTTTTTTCTGTCTCATTCTCTTTCGTTGTCTCTCTCTCCATCTTTTATTTCCTTTTCACTCTCTATATTTGAATAACAGCAACAACAACAACAACAGCAACATTAAAATGTGTGGATCAGTAAAATGTAAAAATGTTTCTTTTTCTTTTCTTTCCGCTTCTATTTATATGTAGAAAAGGAAGTTGACCGACCAATATGGTTTCACTACATCGTGGTTGCAGTTCCAGACGTCATCAAACACAAAGATACAGCTTTTATGTACATCTCCGGCAGAGGCAACGGATATGAGTAATTATTTGTGGATTATTTTTTCTTTCTTTCTTTCTTTCTTTCTTTCTTTCTTTCCTTTTCTTTTAATTTTTATTTTTTTAATTTTTTTTTTAATTTTTAATTTTTATTTTTTTAAATTCAGTATTAAATAAATAAATAAATAAATAAATAAATAAATAAATAAATAGTGGAATTTAATTGTAAGATGATATTTCAGTTTTGTAATGCAGGCATATACTGAGCTTATCGAAACCAATTACTAATACCTTCAAATTGACATTTATCAACGTCATTCTCATCATTATATCCGTCATTGTTACCATCGGCGACATTATCTTCATTATAATTGTTATTGTTATTGGTTTAGGTGTCATTGATGTTTTTGTTGTTGCTGGTGTTTTTGTTACTGTTGTCGTTGTCGTCGTTATCGTTGTTAATATAATTTATGTTTTATTATAGATACACGCCTGATTTGTCTGATGATTTCGTGTGGTTTATAGCAATGATGGCCGTCAGTACAGGAACGGTGACAGCGAATCTGAGACAAATCCCCAACCAGCCTCTTTATTTTAAGGTAAAATACTCAAACCTATCCAAGCCACGCCCTCTCTAAACACACGCATACTCACTCACTCATTCATTCATACATATATACATATTCCATGACACACAAATACTTTTAACAAAAATATTATTATTTTTTTTTTTTATATTCTAATAATTTCTATCTACGATGTGATGTCATGCACTTATTGTTACTTTATTATTAACAAAGACTTGGAGTCAAAGGAAAAAATTCAAACATTCGTTAGAAAGTATACACAATTAATTCACATTATTTTACTGTGATGTTAATAACTTCAAGTAACCTCTAACAGACAATCTTAGTAAAACGTTAAATATTTTTAAGAATAATTTACAATCTGTACCAAAAAACACCGATTTTTAAATTTGCTTACTGCAGAGTGACCCAGAATACAAGAAGCGAGTGGAAGATGCAATCATTGCCTACACGTGGAGCATGTTCCTGGACAATACGTCAAAACCAGAGTGGTTGCTGAGACTGCCAATGACAAAAGTAATAAACACAGTTTTACACACACACACACAGAGACACAGATACATACGCACACAGAGACATACACATACACACACAGAGACACACACACAGACACACACACACACACATACATGCTGTTCAAATTTCTTTTAGGAAATAAAAGTTATTTACTTCTGTTTCAGGGTTCAGTACGAGCTATGGACACCATCACTGCATTCACCAAGAAAATCAGACCAGAAACTGACATTCAGAAATTTGTTGTTTGTGGAGAATCAAAGGTTTTTGCCAAAACCACCATAGCACCACCATAATAATAATAACAAAAAACTAAACAAAAAAATTAAATAATAATAATAATAATAATAATAATACATTAATCTGAAATGACGCTAATTATTTGTTTGATTTGATTTAGTGTGTCGGTTGCCATGACAACCACATCACCACTGCCACCACCACCACTAACACCATCACTCTACCACTCCAGTGTCATCACTACCATCACTATCATTAGATTCATCATCATTATCATCCTCAACCATTTTTAGGTTCATCTTCATTATGACAACTACCATGAATATAATCATTATCATTGTAGTCGTCTTAATCAACATTACCATCATCATTATCACAGTCAGCGTCACCGTCTTGACCATCATCACTGATGTTGTTGTTACGTTCACATTTGTCTTTCATTTAAATAATATGGACACATAACGCTGGCTCGTACGTACAAACACGCCTGAGTATATGCGTTACTCTGTTGTTTTATATTCACGTATGTTTTGATAATATGCATTTTAAATGTTTAGTTAAAATATTTCTTTGAACAGCGAGGATGGACAACGTGGACTACGGCAGCAGTAGACAAACGAGTGATCGCAATATCACCAATAGTCATGGACTTACTAAATATGGTTAAGGTAAATGAATAGAATATATATTTAAAAAATCACGATATCATAATTATTATTTTATATATATATATGTTATTTTATTTTATTTTATTTTATTTTATTTATTTGTATATTCATTCATTCATTCATTCATTTACTAGATTTATGTTTCGCTGTAATTATTACATTATTTCAGAATTATTATGTTCCTTTTTTAAGAAAGAAAGAAAAGCATAAAAAAATATCACTTATTTAATTAATTAAAATGAGGGAAAAAAAGAGAATTCACACGTGCATTATGCATACATAAACACACCCAGACACAGATCCATAAATACATTCACAAAGACACACACTGCCATGTGCACATCATTTTAAATAAACATTATCGCTATATATCAAAACTTTTAGAAACAACTACAATTCTTATTTCAGAATCTACATCATCATTACCGGTCTCTGAAAGGATGGACATTTGCCTTCAACGACTACTACATAGAAAACATCACCGCCAGACTTGACGAAGACGCCACACAGCAGTTGGCAGCCATCGTAAATCCTTACAGTAAGTAGAAAACCTGTATGTCTGTATTTATCTCCTGAAATCTGTACGTATACAGTACTGATTCCAAATATGAAAGCACAGTGTGTGTGTTTGTGTATATATATGTACACAGAAAGCATGAATATTTACATTTAAAATTAAATCTTGTGTGTGTGTGTGTCTCATTAAACATAACTGTCTGCAGATTCAAAATAAATAAATAAATAAACAAACAAACAAACAAATAACAATAATAATAATACTTACTTTGATAAAGTGATTCCATTATTTTATATTTCAATTTGAGTTATTATTATTTTTATTATTATTACTCCCTGTAATTCAGCTATAAAGTAACTATTTCAAAGAAATGATAAGAAAACATCAGCTACTTTCAAATCCATAAAATAAAATAATGATTAAATATATAAATTAAAAAACCCAAATAAATGTTCTGTTTACGAAGCATATCGGGACAGACTGACTATGCCTAAGTACATCGTGACAACTGGAGGAGACGAATTCTTTCTTCCAGACGATTCGTACTATTACCTTGACGACCTTCCTGGAGACAACTTCTTGAGGTGAGTGCAGCTCGTTACAACTCTTTTATGACGTCACACTATTCTTTTAATTGACTTCGTGAATCGCTTTAGGATAATAAGTCACGTGGGATATCCAATGTACGTACGTATCTACCAGGATACAAAATGCATCAAAACAAACAAAATAACAAATAAGTAAATAGCGGTACATACGTACTGTGAAATCCTGTATCTGTTTATATTTTCGGGCTGTCAGAGCTTCGGCCAATCGGATTGGTTATGATTAATCACGTGATACGTAAAACGTTGTTTCCGAAACCAAACCCAAGTTACATCTTACGTCTGATTAATTATTTTTAAAATTAGAGCACCATTCATAGCGGCAGTGTCAGTAATTATTGTAATGAAATGTATACTAATCAACATCTTATCATTAATTTCATACAATCCAATAAAATATACAAGTGATTTTAATTTTGAATATTATTATTATTGTTATTATTATTATTATTATTACTGCAGAGTAATACCAAATGCAGAACACAGTCTCACGGGTCATCGAATTTCTCTTTTTCTGGGGATGAGAGCGTTTTATTTGAGTGTACTAACGGTAAGAAAACATATATATATATATGGTTTTTATAAGGTTCTTACACACACACACACACACACACACACACACACACACACACACACACACACACAGTGCTACTCTTGTTTTCAAAAGGAATAGATACACAGATGCAGCAAACAGAATAGACACATGATTATGAAATGAAACATTCTGTAATGGATAAGATGTTACAATTACGAGCACTCTCTCTCTCTCTCTCTCTCTCTCTCTCTCTCTCTCTCTCTCTCTCTCTCTCTCTCTCTATATATATATATATATATATATATATATATATATATATATATATACACATATATAATTATACAAAAACAGAAGTGATAATTGTGTGTTTATTTTTTTGTTTCTTTTCAGAATATGAATCGACCAAATATTACATGGAAAAGGGAAGTGGTAAGAAATGTCACTAACAACGTGTGTGTATATGTGTGTTTGTGTTTCTGTATTTATATACATATTTCTCTGCTTTTGTGTGTTCATTTGTAATTGAATAATCCCAAAACTGGTATACAGATGCAGGTATAATATTTTTAACGACAGCGGTCCGTATCGACATACATTTAAATTATTTCGCCCTAGATTAAATCGAATTTACGTTGATCTTCTAGTGGCAAAACGATGAGAACAACTATTTTGGTAAATTGACGGTCCAAGGGAAATAACTCCATTTTATATTAAGATCTTACAGACATAAGCACATAAAATTTATGAATGTAAATCCAAACGTTATTAGAGGTTAAATAAAAATAAAACCGCATTTAATAACTGAAAGACTCAATACATTTACACGTCATCTTTCGTTCATTAACGTATTATGCACAAAGCAAATTCACGGTCTAAGGGAAACAACTCTATTTTATGTTTACACTTGTTTTATAAGCAAAGTGTGCATAAAATGAGTAATTGAAGTACAAATATTACAAAGGCTAAGCAAATTTAAATGTATCTCAAAATTTAAGAATTTAAACAAAACAAAAAATTAATAATAATAATTTTTTTTTTAATAAACTGAAAATAATTTTATTATACTTTATAACCAGTATCTTTATTTCATATTGTATATTTATTTTCTTTTGAATCTTCATTTATTAATTTTAAATTAATACGATTCCGAATAATAATAATAATTTTAAAAAAGATAAAAATGAACAAACAAACAAACAAACAAATAAATAAATAAATATCTTACTGATAGAGATATGTTTTGGCTATATAAAGACACATGCAGTTATAATATTTTTAACGACAGCAGTCCTCTATCATTATGTATTTAAGTTATTTCGCTCAACATTAAATCGAATTTACATCGATCTTGTGGTAAAACTAAGAAAAACAACTATTTTAGTAAATTTACGGTCCAAGGGAAATAACTGCATTTTATATCCATGTTATAAAATGAATGAATATAAAGAACTGAGGTTAAATAAAATAATACATTTGCACACGTCACGTTTTGTTTATTAACTTTTTATGCACAAACATAAGATACCAAACACATAACTAGTCGATTGCCCCCGTAAATTCACGGTCTAAGGGAAATAACTCCATTTTATGTTTATACTTGTTTCATGAAATGAGTAAATAAAGTATAAATATTACAAAGGCTAAGCAAAGCTAACTATATCTCAGAATTTAAGAATTTAAACAAAAAATAAGTCAAAATAATTTTATTATACTTTATAGCCATTATCTTTATTTTATATTTTATATATTTGTATATTTATTTTATTTTGAATCTTCATTTATTAATTTTAAATTAATATGTATCTTCTTGATACAGGTATGCTTTGGATCTTCGGTACTTATTTTTCCAGTCACTAAACTGAATGATGTTACCGTTTCCAAATATTTCATTTTCGGGATAGTTAATGAAAACATCCAATATATAAAACTCGTTTTAGAGTTGTTCCCCTTAGACCATAAAAAAAATCTTATTTTCGTTGCTTATCTTTGGTGATTTATCCATTGTTTTTTCAAATTTGTATATTTTTCAGAATATAAATGTATACTTTTAAAATGAAATTTAAATGTATACTTTTTTAAATTGAACTTTTTTTTTTTTTTGTAGACGAAAGAAGGTGGACGGATAACTGTATTCACCGACAGAAAACCAAATCTTATTCGATACCAGTATGCGAATACCATAGGAGGAGAGAGGTATTTAGAATTCACATAGTGGTAACATCTTGGTAAATTTAGATATAACTCCCATTATCCCTGTCATTAATGATAAAATGAGATAATTTTTATTATTATGTTGTTGGTTTTTCTTTTGTTTTAGGTTCTTTAAATATATATATACACATGTATTTACTCTAGTTATTTTATTCTAACTTGATTTCTGTAAAATTCCTTTTTTTCCTTTTTTTTTCCCTTTTTTTTTCAAATTCTTATATTATAATTATAGGCGAGATTTTCGTTTACTAATCGCGGATCCAAATAATCCAAAAGGTTTTCTTCCTCATCCCGTGGCATGGGAAAATGGTGCTGTTGAAAAAAAGGTATATAAAATTATTTCAAAATGTATTCTTAGCAGAAAATTATAGAAATCATTTATGTTGTTATTAGTGATGTATAAAAATAAAAATAAAAATAAAAATAAAAATAAAAATAAAAATAAAAATAAAAATAAATAAATAAATAAATTATACTTTTGATGAAAAGAAGAAAATTTAATAGTCTAAATAAATTATACTTCCAAGTTATATTGGTTATGATGGGGTTTTTTTTTTTGTTGTTGTCCAGTATTAATTAATATCATAGTGTAACAAGAAAAATCTACAACTGAAAAACATTTGGCTCTTGCCATTATTCTGTAGTTAACCTTCTATATCATCAACTGATTTTCTTAACTGTTGTTAAAAATATATAAACTTATTAATACAGAATGTACAGAATGATGACTGAGTTGAAATCAAATATTTATGTAAATATTTTTTATATGTCAATAATTTGCTGCATACACTTTTATTTTTATATGATGTTTTTTCAGAATTAGTTAGTAACTAGCCATAATTATTTTCTAAATCTTATGTAACATTGTTCTCTTTACCATCAAGTTGTGAAATTTAATTATATTTAATTGCTTTACCAGAGTGATACTGAATACACTGTTTATCAAAAAAATCCAGAAATTGGATGGAGAGCTTTTTTCATAGAGGTAAGAAAATCAATTCTTGATAAAAAGTTGGGATAATATAGCCTATAAAAATATACGTGATAGTTTTAAAAATCTGAAATCTGTTTGCTTGTTTTTGGATTTATTACACTGATATGCTGACAAAAATATTTTATTAGTGTGTATGTGTGAGTGTGTTTGTATGTCTGTGTATTCACATCTGTGTGAATATATCTCTATGTGTATGTGTGTGTGTGTATGTGAAATGGCTGAAAGTTCAAATTATAATGATATATAGCATTTATTTATTTATTTATTTATTTATTTATAGATGACATTTAAAGGACCTGAAGACAGTGAGTTTGAGTTTACAACAGAAACACAAATAATACCAGACACATTTGCAACCACTGACTGTCATGGTGAACAGTGCAAAGGTCACTTAGTGTGATAACAATATTTTAAAATTACAGTAAATTTTATCAAAAAATGTTAATAAAATTAAATTGTATTTAAAAAAGAATGCATTTAAAAACAGTTATGTAATTTTTCTTCTTTTAAAAAAATACCAAAAAAACAACTAATATGTGATATATTCCTACAAAAGCTGCACAAAGTATTTTCCAGGAATTTTATGAGATTTCTGTTTTTATCTGGAATTTTATGAGATATCTGTTTTTACCTAATGCTAAAGTGTCAACATCAGTTTGGAAATAAAAACTAACTGCTAACTTTCACATGTTATTTACAAGATCAGTCTTTTCTGCTTTATTTATTTGGTTATTTTCCTGTTCTTACCAAAGCTTCATCACTGTTCTGTCAGTGACTGCTGTGTATGATGTTATGTCTGTGTGTAAAAGATGACTGATGACCTGGAACTACAGTATTCCATATTGCAGGTTTCTCCTCTAAAACATCATTTTTTATGATTATTATTGTTGTTGTTATTTATTTATTTTATTTTGGTTTTTTTTCACCTAAAAACTATTTTATATTTTATTCACACATGCATTAACATGTATTATAATGTTTAGTTTAAAATTGATGTAGTATAAAGGCAATGAAATTCCGTTCTTCATAAAGTGTAACAGAAAAAACCGACATAGTACGTAACACTGATACATATTCAGACATATGTTTATTATTTATTTGCATAGCAACATCACTGTGTCACATGAGAGACCTGGCATAGAGTAATCTCCCCTGTCAAGTGAATCTTGAAATGTAAATCAGCAAAAGAATATTAAAAGTCTGACATATATAACAGTTCTGTGTGAATACAAACTTCAACATAAAAATACAATCCTTCCGTAACTTCTTAATATAAAGAAGAAAAAAAATAATAAATTGAAAAATAAAATTAAATTATTATACAGGTTTATCTCAAATGACAACTCCAGACTAGGAAGTTGGATACTTTGTTCTATTTTGTAACTATGAAAGCTTCACTATTTAAGTTTGTTCGGGGGTAAGTACAAACAGTTCAAACAAAGAGAAGAGAACAAACATAAGCACAGATTTAAACAACTATTCAGTATATATTTAATATTATCATGATTATTTCATTTTATTTCATTTTTTAAAATTATTTATAACATTTAATATGATGATAACTCCTATATAACCACCTAGAAATCTGCTTACATTATTACATCTTTATCCAGTGACGAACAGCAAAACAGAGCACACTCAGTAGATATATAAAACAATCAAAAATTGATAGAGGTCACACACACACACACGCACGCACGCACACACACACACACACAGACAGACACACACACACACAGGCACAAACAGTTTTCTAAATGGTCCTTTAAGATCTAAACTGGAAATTAAACATTAAAGAAACAACTTTGAAGAATTTGTTTCTTTATTTTAACCTCTTTTTTAAAATTATTATAATTATTCCGAATCGTATTAATTTAAAATTAATAAATGAAGATTCAAAAGAAAATAAATATACAATATGAAATAAAGATACTGATTATAAACTATAATAAAATTATTTTCAGTTAATTTATTATTATTAATTTGTTTTGTTTTGTTTTGTTTAAATTCTTAAATTCTGAGATACAGTCAGCTTTGCTTAGCCTTTGTAATATTTTTACTTTACATACTCATTTTATGCACACTATGCTTATGAAAAAGCGAAAACAAAATGGAGTTATTTCCCTTAGACCCTTGATTTTACGGGCGCGATCGACTAGTTCTCTGTTTCGTTTTTTATGCTTTGTGCGTAATCACGGTAATGTGTTAATAAACGAAACATGACGTGTAAATGTGTTGAGTCTTCAGTTATTAAATGCTGTTTTATTTTTATTTAATCTCTAATAACTTGCATTTATATTCATTAATGTTATGCTCTTATGCCTGTAAAATATTAATATAAAATGGAGTTATTTCCCTTGGACCGTCACGAGACGATCAACATGAATTCGATTTAATGTAAGGTGAAATAACTTAAATGTATATTGATACGGTCCGCTGTCGTTATAAATATTATACCTACGTTTGTATATAAGTTAATTAAAATGCATTGCATTTCCTTTTTGTCGAGCCTTAAATGATAAAAGTTTTGGTTTTAAACGCTTATTTTGAGATCATTTTGCTACAAAAGTATACACGAAAGCACAAAAATATGTATATAAATACACACACACAGAAACACAAACACACATATACACACACGTTGTTAATGACATTTCTTACCACTTTCCTTTTCCATGTAATACTTTAGTATATATAGAATTTTACCTAATAATATCGTGCAACTTGCAGGATATATAACATTATATCTACCTGTATATTCATTCAACTCTTGTACACACACATACATACACAAACTCATACACAAATGTTGGCACGCAATTAGGAATCACATTTCTATCTTATAAATTATTATCAAATAACTATGTGCGTGTGTGTGTGTGTGTGTGAGAGAGAGAGAGAGAGAGAGAGAGAGAGAGAGAGAGAGAGAGAGATTTAACAAAGTGAGTAATGACTTTTTCTTTCTTTCTTTCTTTTTGAACGAAACCAGACTCCTCTGTGAGCTATTTCATTCTTCTGTCAGTTTTATGAGCACTCCACTCTGTACAAACCTCTTTGCATGGGAATCTCTGATTTTTTCTCTTTTTTGTGCGTTTTTTTATTTTTATTTTCTTACTATTTTATTTTTAATTTATTTTATTTTAGTTTAGTTATTTATTATTTTTATTTTTTTTAGATTAATGAATGCGATAGATATAGCCTACATTTAAAGATAATATAAAGAGATATAATGTGGACTTTCATCGGCTTAGCTACACTAGAATGGTCCAACAAACACTGCAGATTTGAGAAGTATTCTGAATGCCATTTCAAGAAAAACATTTTGTAAAGAATTAGTTTTCAAAATCCTTGTGAAATAGATATTTACTTGAGAGATCACAATAATCAAAGTTAAGCTTTATAAATTGTATTTTAAAGAAAAATGCTTGATCGACATCTACCTATCTGTGTTGCTATGTTCGTCGTCTGTGTGTTTGGAGCTGCCGCCACCCCACTGGACGACTACGTCCACACCCCTGATCCTCACTACTCGTGGGAAGCGCTAGAGTGGACATACAAAGGGGAAGGTTACACACTACACCTCGTCAATATGACGTCACAGAAGTGGCTGTCAGGTAAGCTCTCTCTCTCTCTCTCTCTCTCTCTCTCTCTCTCTCTCTCTCTCTCACACCCTTTCGTTGTCTCTTTTTCCATCTTTTATTTCCTTTTCACTCTCTATATTTAAATAACAACAACTATAACATTAAAATGTGTGGATCAGTAAAATGTAAAAAATTTTCTTTTTCTTTCTCTTTCCACATCTATTTATATGTAGAAAAGGAAGTTGACCGACCAATATGGTTTCACTACATCGTGATCGCAGTTCCAGACGTCATCAAACACAATGATACAGCTTTTATGTACATCTCCGGCAGAGACAACGGAAATGAGTAATTATTTATGGATCACTTTTTCTTTTCTTTCCTTCTTTCTTTCTTTCTTTTCTTTTCTTTTCTTTTTTTTTTTTTTTTTTTTTTAATTTTTTATTTGTTTAAATTAAGTATTAAATAAATAATTAAATAAATAGTGGAATTTAATTGTAAGATGATATTTCAGTTTTGTAGTGCAGGCATATACTGAGCTTATCGAAGGTTATTACTAATACCTTCATATTGACATTTATCAACGTCATTCTCATCATTATCACCGTCATTGTTACCATCGGCGACATTATCTTCATTATAATTTTGTTGTTATTGGTTTAGGTGTCGTTGATGTTTTTGTTGTTGCTGGTGTTTTTGTTACTGTCGTCGTTGTTGTCGTTATCGTTGTTAATGTAATTTATGTTTTATTATAGATACACGCCTGATTTGACTGATGATTTCGTGTGGTTTATAGCAATGATGGCCGTCAGTACAGGAACGGTGACAGCGGATCTGAGACAAATCCCCAACCAGCCTCTTTATTTTAAGGTAAAATACTCAACCCTCTCCACACCACGCCCTCTGTAAACCATACCCTCTCTAAACATACGCATACTCACTCACTCATTCATTCATCCATATTCTATGACACACAAATACACTTTTTTAACAAAATTATTATTATTTTTTTTTTTTTTTACTTTTAATAATTTCTATCTACGATGTGATGTCATGCACTTATTGTTCCATTATTTATACTTTATTATTAACAAAGACTTGGCGTCAAAGGAAAATTAAAACATTTGTTAGAAAGTATACACAATTAATTCACGTTATTTTACTGTTACGTTAATAACTTCAAGTAACCTCTAACAGACAATCTTAGTAAAACGTTAAATATTTTTAAAAATAATTTACAATCTGTACCAAAAAACACCGATTTTTAAATTTGCTTACTGCAGAGTGACCCAGAATACAAGAAGCGAGTGGAAGATGCAGTCATTGCCTACACGTGGAGCATGTTCCTGGACAATCCGTCAAAACCAGAGTGGTTGCTGAGACTGCCAATGACAAAAGTAATAAACACAGTTTTACACACACTCACAGAGACACAGATACATACGTTACTATATTAGTTTGTTTAGTTGTTACTCCTGCTGTTATTACTATTATTACTACTAGTAGCGTATCTACTACTACTGTTACTATCACTACTACTACTACTACTACTACAATAATAATACTGTTACTAGAGTATCTATTGTTAGGCTTCTACTACTATACTTTCACTAATGTCACTACTACTACAAATATCACAATTAGTATTGCTACTACTACTGCTGCTATCACCAAAACACCACTATCACAAGTACACCTATTCCATCTAGGTCTGTATTTTCTTATTAGTACTAATTTTCTGTTCTTGCTAACACTGTATCTAGTCTTGACATGAATTCAGATTTACTGGTTTATCAATAAAAACTGCTGATCAGAGTTCAGATAGGAAATACAAGTTATTTATTTCTGTTTCAGGGTTCAGTACGAGCTATGGACACCATCACTGCCTTCACCAAGAAAATCAGACCAGAAACTGACATTCAGAAATTTGTTGTTTGTGGAGAATCAAAGGTTTTTGCCAAAACCACATAGCATCACTACCTCAATCACCATAATAATAATAACGACAACAACAACAACAACAATAATAATATATTAATCTGATATGATGTTTATTATTTGTTTGATTTGATTTTTTGTTAGTCTGTTGCCATGTCACCACCACCACGACCACCACCATCACTACTATTGTAGTCGTCTTAATCAACATTACCCTTATCATTATCACAGTCAGCGTCACCGTCTTGACCATCATCACTGATGTTGTTGTTACGTTCGCATTTGTCTTTCATTTAAATAATATGGACATAAAGTTTATCACACATAATGCTGGCTCGTACGTACAAACACGCCTGAGTATATGCGTTATTCTGTTGTTTTATATTCACGTATGTTTTGATAATATGCATTTTAAATGTTTAGTTAAAATATTTATTTGAACAGCGAGGATGGACAACGTGGACTACGGCAGCAGTAGACAAACGAGTGATCGCAATATCACCAATAGTCATGGACTTACTGAATATGGTTAAGGTAAATGAATAGAATATATATTAAAAAAAATCACGATATCATAATTATTATTATTATTATATATATATATATATATTATTTTATTTTATTTTATTTTATTTTATTTTTATATTCATTCATTCATTCATTCATTCATTCATTCATTCATTAGATTTATGTTTCGCTATAAAGCATAAAAAAATATCACTTATTTAATTATTTAAAATGAGGGGTGAAAAAAGAGAGAATTAACACGTGCATTATGCATACATAAACACACACAGACACAGATCCATAAATACATTGACACAGACACACACTGCCATGTGCACATCATTTTAAATAAACATTATCGCTATATATTAAAACTTTTAGAAACAACTACAATTCTTATTTCAGAATCTACATCATCATTACCGGTCTCTGAAAGGATGGACGTTTGAATTCAACGACTACTACATAGAAAACATCACCGCCAGACTTGACGAAGACGCCATGCAGCAGTTGGCAGACATCGTAAATCCTTACAGTAAGTAGAAAACATATTTATATAACGTCCACGGAAAACTGTACGAACATAGTTAGTACTGATAGCCAATATGAAAGCAGAATGTGTGCTTGTGTGTACGTGTACATATGTACACACACACACATACACACACACACACAAATTCAGACCCACAGATAACATGGGTAACTATATCTAAACAGATAATACGGATATTTATACTTACATATACACCACGGTTGTATACTTAAATAGATAGCATAGATATTTATACGTAAATAGATAAAATAGATATGTATGTTCAGTAATCACGGATAATTCTATACTATATGTCCAAATGTAAGTATGTAAGTATACATGTATGTATACATATAGCATGAATTTCTATAAATGATGAGAAAATAAGCCTATCTACACGTAAATAAATAACTTGACTTCTATATACAAAAAAATAAATAAATAAATGTTCTGTTTACGAAGGATATCGGGACAGACTGACTATGCCTAAGTACATCGTGACAACTGCAGGAGACGAATTCTTTCTTCCAGACGACTCGTACTATTACCTTGACGACCTTCCTGGAGACAACTTCTTGAGGTGAGTGCAGCTCGTTACAACTCTTTTATGACGTCACATTATTCATTTAATTGACTTCGTGAATCTCTTTAGGATAATAAGTCACGTGGGATATCCAATGTACGTATGTATCTACCAGGATACAAAATGCATCAAAACAAACAAAATAACAAATAAGTAAATAGCGATACATACGTACTGTGAAATCCTGTATCTGTTTATATTTTCGGGTGTCAGAACTTCGGCCAATCGGATTGGTTATGATTAATCACGTGATACGTAAAACTTTGTTTCCGAAACCAAACCCAAGTTACATCTGACGACTGATTAATTATTTTTAAAATTAGAGCACCATTCATAGCGGCAATGTCAGTAATTATTGTAATGAAATGTATACTAATCAACATCTTATCATTAATTTCATACAATCCAATAAAATATACAAGTGATTTTAAGTTTGATTATTATTATTATTGTTATTATTATTATTATTACTGCAGAGTAATACCAAATGCAGAACACAGTCTCACGGGTCATGAAATTTCTCTTTTTCTTGGGATGAGAGCGTTTTATTTGAGTGTACTAACGGTAAGAAAACATATATAAATATATATATATATATATGTATGTGTAAGGTTTTTATAAGGTTCTTACACACAGACACACACAGTGCTACTGAAGACAATGTTGCCATTATTTTGTTTTCAAAAGGGCTATGTAACAAATAGATATACTAAATAGAATACACACATGATTATGAAATGAACCGAACATTCTGTAATGGATAAGATGTTACACTCTCTCTCTCTCTCTCTCTCTCTCTCTCTCTCTCTCTCTCTCTCTCTCTCTCTCTCTCTCTCTATATATATATATATATATATATATATATATATATATATAATTATACAAAAACAGAACTGATAATTGTACGTTTTTTTTGTTTTGTTTTTTCCAGAATATGAATCGACCAAATATTACATGGAAAAGGGAAGTGGTAAGAAATGTCACTAACAACGTGTGTGTATATGTGTTTGTGTGTGTGTGTGTGTGTGTGTGTGTGTGTGTGTGTGTGTGTGTGTGTGTGTGTGTGTTTATACACATATTTGTGTGCTTTTGTGTATACTTTTGCAACTGAATAATCCCAAGACTGGCATATTGTTTAATTCCATGCAGGTATAATATTTTTATCGACAGCGGACCGTATCGATATACATTTAAGTTATTTCGCAATACTCAATATTTCGAAGACTCAATACATTTACACGTCATCTTTCGTTCATTAATATATTACGTACAAACCATAAAATACGAAACACAGAACTAGTCGAATTGCCCCCCGTAAATTCACGGTCTAAGGGAAATAACTCCATTTTATGTTTATACTTATTTCATGAAATGAGTAAGTAAAGTATAAATATTACAAAGGCTAAGCAAAGCTAACTATATCCCAGAATTTAAGAATTTAAACAAACAAAATAATAACATTTTTTTTTTTTTTTTTTAAAGTAAGTTAAAATAATTTTATTATGCTTTATAGCCAGTATCTTTATTTTATATTTTATATATTTGTATATTCATTTTCTTTTGAATCGCCCTTTATTAATTTTATATTAATATGTATCTTCTTGATACAGGTATGCTTTGGATCTTCCATACTTATTTTTCCAGTTACTAAATTGAATGATGTTACCGTTTCCAAATATTTCACTTTCGGGATAGTTAATGAAAACATCCAATATGTAAAACTCGATTTAGAGTTGTTCCCCTTAGACCATAAAAATCTTATTTTCGTTGCTTATCTTTGGTGATTTATCCATTGTTTTTTCAAATTTGTATATTTTTCAGAATGTAAATGTATACTTTTTAAAATGAAATTTATTTATTTAATATATTAACTATACGTTAAATACGGTAAGTGAACTTTTTTTTTGTTTTTTTTTGTTTTTGTTTTTGTAGACGAAAGAAGGTGGACGTATAACTGTATTCACCGACAGAAAACCAAATCTTATTCGATACCAATATGCGAATACCATAGGAGGAGAGAGGTATTTAGAATTCACATAGTGGAAACATCTTGGTAAATTTAGATATAACTCCCATTATCCCTGTCATTAATGATAAAATGAGATAATTTTTATTATGTTGTTGGTTTTTCTTTTGTTTTTGTTTTTTAAATACAAAACAGTGATGCACACATGTATTTACTCTAGTTATTTTATTCTAACTTGATTTCTATAAAATTCCTTTTTTTTCTTTTTTTCAAATTCTTATTTTATAATTATAGGCGAGATTTTCGTTTACTAATCGCGGATCCAAATAATCCAAAAGGTTTTCTTCCTCATCCCGTGGCATGGGAAAATGGTGCTGTTGAAAAAAAGGTATATAAAATTATTTCAAAATGTATTCTTAGCAGAAGATTATAGAAATCATTTATATTGTTATTAGTGGTGTATAGTAATAAAAATAAAAATAAAAATAAATAAATAAATAAATAAATAAATTATACTTTCGATGAAAAGAAGAAAATTTAATAGTCTAAATAAATTATGCATAGTTCCAAGTTATATTCGTTTTTTTTGTTGTTGTTGTTATTGTTTGTTTTCTTGTCCAATATTGGTTAATAACATAGTATAACAAGAAAACTCATTTGGCTCTTGCCATTATTCTCTAGTTAACCTTCTATTTTCTCAAGTGTTGCTAAAAATTATATATATTGATTAATCCAGAATATTTACATAATGATGACTGAGTTGAGATCAAATAATTATGTAAATATTTTTGTTTTTATGTCATTTATTTGCTGCATACAATTAGTTAGTAGCCATAATTATTTTAATGAAATAGATAAACAGCAATAAAAATGCTATTTTCTAAATCTTATGTAACATTGTTCTCTTTACTATCAACTTGTGAAATTTTATTATATTTAATTGCTTTACCAGAGTGATACTGAATACACTGTTTATCAAAAAAATCCAAAAATTGGATGGAGAGCTTTTTTCATAGAGGTAAGAAAATTAATTCTTGATAAAAAGTTGGGATAATATAGCATATCAAAATATACATGATAGTTTTAAAATCTGAAATTTGTTTGCTTGTTTTGGGATTTGTTACACTGATATGCTGATAGAAATATTTCATTAGTGTGTATGTGTGAGTGTGTTTGTGTATTCACATCTGGGTGAATATATCTATATGTGTATGTGTGTGTGTATGTGAAATGGCTGAAAGTTCAAATTATAATGATATATAGCATTTATTTATTTATTTATTTATTTATAGATGACATTTAAAGGACCTGAAGACAGTGAGTTTGAGTTTACAACAGAAACACAAATAATACCAGACATATTTGCAACCACCGACTGTCATGGTGAACAGTGCAGAAGTCACTTAGTGTGATAACAATATTTTAAAATTACAGTGAAAGAAAAACTTAGTCTGATTAAATTTTATCTAAAAATGTTAATAAAATAATATAAATGTATAATATAAACTTTTATGCAATTTGTCTTCTTTTTCTTCTACTTCATTTTTTTGTTTGTTTTTTAAATTAATATATCTATGTGACCTATTCCTACAAAAGGTGCACAAAGTATTTTCCAGGAATTTTATGAGATTTCAGTTTTTATCCGGAAGTTGACTTTACCTAATGCTAAAGTCTCAACATCAGTTTAGAAATAAAAACTAACTGCTAACTTTCACATGTTATTTACAAGACCAGTCTTTTCTGCTTTATTTGGTTATTTTCCTGTTCTTACCAAAGCTTCATCACTGTTCTGTCAGTGACTGTTATGTATGATGTTATGTCTGTGTGTAAAAGATGACTGATGACCAAGAACTACAGTAATCCATTTCACAGGTTTCTCCTCTAAAAACTTCATTTTTTTTTTTTAAATTGTTATTATTGTCATTTATTTATTTATTATAATTATTATTAATTTTTTTTTCCCCCAAAAAGACTATTTAATATGTTATTCACACATGTCCAAAAAAGACTATGTTTAATTTAAAATCGATGTACTATAAAGCAATCAAAATTTGGCACTTCATAAAGTGTAACAGAAAAAGGCAACAGTACATAACACTGATATGTATTCAGACATGTTTGTAATTTATTTGTATAGCAACATCATTGTTACAGTTCCAGAAATCCATGGCAACTTGTCTGTAAATGATTTCGTTTTCAGAAACTGGAGTGAATTTTAATTGTTAATGAAATCTTCAGGGATCATAATGATAAACTGCAAGTGAAACTTTATTTTCAAATTATTGATTACTGAACAAATCTGTTAGTTTTGTAAAGGTATCTTTATTTATGTTTTTATCCATTACCTTACACACTATCACAATATAAACTTACATTCACAATAACAGTTACAACTCCCTTTTCTGAAAACTTTGTACTAACTGTGAAAACATTCCAGGGTTTTGTAAAAGGGTTGGGATACACAGTAGTCTCTGTAGTGAATATAACATTCAAGATGGAATGATTGCAAGATAAACAAAATATATGAAACTTTAATTTGACAATAAATACGATTGTCTATAGCAGATCTGTCCTGCTTCTAGCTACATGCATTAACATATATAAAATATTATACCATATACACACACAGTATTTTCTGGATATTTTTTTCAATCAAAACTTTACTTTGACAAAAAATAACATCACAAAGAATACAGCTATACTGACACAAATAAAAAGAGAGCAAACAAAACAATTGCAATTAGTTTTATTTTTGGTAAGGTGACCAATTTTTATGTATTTCTGAGTAAAGAATATTGCATTAAATTTAATATCCTTTTCAAATAAAACAACAAAATAAGTAAATAACAAGAAGCTTGTAATTTTGTGATTAAAATAATTTTAAGAAATAATACACCATTAGACCTAGATGTAACATAATATAGTATTTATTCACTTGGGTAAAAGTGTAAAATTGATGAATGTTAATATTTTTGTTCTTAAGATTCCGTCACAACAAATTTTAACTTAGAGTAAAACTTCATTATATTTTAATATTTTTAAAATTCAAGGCCATATGGAATTTTTTTCTTTCTTAATGAAGATTTAAAAACTTTAAATAAATAATAACAAATTCCATCTGATTGAGCCAAGCAAAAAATAAATAAATAAACAAATAATAGTAATAATATTATATATATATAAATAAATAAGAATATACATGTGTGTATTCTAAACTTTATACAACTTCACAAAATTTCTAATTTTCTTTATACAAACTTTTTATTACTTAAAAACATGTCAGAAATACATATTTATACATAAATACAACGATAAAATTTATGATTAAAAATTTATATATAATATTATCCACACATTTTTATTTTTAAAATGGGAAGTGAAAAGTTTTTGTCTGTTTTTATCACAGGTGAGAGATAGAATTCGTTTTTACCGAGTGGTTGTATTAAACTGCATGAAATAAGCTGCTGTCGGTGGGTTGGTGTAAACTTCCTTGTACAGATAGTTTTTATGAGCATGTTGTTCCTGGGATAACCTCCTGTTTTCATCAGCCAGCTGTTTTTCCAGTTCTCGCTTCTTTCGTTCATTCTCTCTCTCAAGAAGTAACGCAGCGCGGGCGTTGTTGATGGCCTGACGTTCCCATTCTTTGTCTCGTAGTTCTTCTTCCTGCTTCAGTCTCTGACAGGAGATTAATAAAATGATATAAACATTTTATTTAAATAATAAAATTATAAATTTCCAATTTAAATATTAAAAAGGTAATTTTGTAAAATGTAAATATTAAAAATGAAACTTTGTTAAATTTAAATATTAAAATTGTAACTTTGTAAAATTTAAATATTAACAATGTAATTTTGTCAAATTCAGATATTAAAAATGAAACTTTGTAAAATTTAAATATTACAAACATAATTTTGTGAAATTTAAATATTAGAATATCATTATTATTATTATTAGTAGTAGTAGTAGTAGTAGTACCATTTCCTTAAGTGTCTAAACAAAAGATTGTCAGCATGTGAATATACATTACACAGAACTGTCAGTATGTAAATACACATTATACAGAAGTGTCTGTATGTAAATACACATTATACAGAAGTGTCTGTATGTAAATATACATTACACAGAACTGTCAGTATGTAAATACACATTATACAGAACTGTCAGTACGTAAATACAGATTATACAGAAGTGTCTGTATGTAAATACACATTATACAGAACTGTCACTATCCAAATACTTATATATGAAAAACTGTCCACATACACACTATATGAAATGTTCCTTTTGTAGAATTCTTACCTGTTTCTCCATTCTCTGAATTTCCTGCTGTTTGCGAATATCTTCCAGCTGCTGTGGAGTCATGCCTTTGAATCTGTCTGGTATAACCCGGTGAGCTCCAAATGCACTCTGAGCCACAGCTGGGTTTTCTGTGAGGATGTCACCAAATATGTGGTTGGCAATCTCTGTGGCATTATCATCCAGCTCCTGCTGTCTAGCCAAAGCTTCTCTTTCTTTCCTTTCTCTGTCCTGAATAAAGGAATAAATGAATAAGTGGATGGATGAATAAGCAGATAGGTCAATGAATGAACATCTGATGCACACCTCTGTAAATTTTTGTATCAAGATTTATAAAGTAATTTTTCAATTACAGTACAGGAAAGAAAACCAACAATGCAGCACTGATTTGCAACAAGATATATCTTTATGTATTTTCTCACAGACAGGAAATGATTTATTATGCACACGTGTGTACTAGCCAGAATGAAAAAACACACACTCTGATGGAAACAAAAAGAAATTGAAATGATTGTCATAAAGAAAGAACACAAACAAATGATACTGAAACATATTTAATAGGGGTTTTTGGGGTGTTTTTTTTTGTCTTTGGGTTGTTGTTTCTGTTGTTGTTCTTTTGTAGCATTGGTAACTTTGCATTTGATACACAAAATATTTATTATTATTACTATTAATTTTTTTTGTTAACAATATTTATATAGATAGATAAATGACAATTTTACTAACAGACAGACAGACACAGTAACAATCTGAATAAAATTACTGAATAGAATGTAGTCAGATAATAAATAAATGATCAGATAAATATCCTAATATTCTACTAAATAATAACAAAACTTAATGTTTCATTATAATAACAAAACTTAATCTTTCATTATTTATAAATAGATATATTACATATATAATAAATAAATAAGTTTAAACTGTACAATACACAGTTATTTATAT
Source organism: Chrysomallon squamiferum (assembly GCA_012295275.1). NCBI lineage: Eukaryota > Metazoa > Mollusca > Gastropoda > Neomphalida > Peltospiridae > Chrysomallon > Chrysomallon squamiferum. The sequence goes on along the minus strand of CM022671.1, from coordinate 33,222,027 downwards.
TCATATTTGTACTGCTGTGTTAAAATAACTAAATCATTTTACCTGTGCTGCATTGTAATCTTTGGTGGCCATCTCTATGGCTCTTCTGCACTGTTTCTCTGCATTGTCAAGTTCCACAGCTCGCTCATCGAGTTCTCTCATCTTTAACTCGTACAGTCTGTCGGCCTCTTTCTGGTATTTCTCAGCAAGCTCCTTCTCCTTCTTCTGCTGTTCACACCACTCTCGGTACTGCTCCATTTGAAACTTCTTTCTTGCTTTGCTGTTCAGATCCTCTCCATCGAATTTCTGAATGCTAGACACGCCACACCGAGGGTCGTCGTCATGGACACGTGCTGGTTTGTCCTTTTTAAGGTGGTCTGGATCGTAGAGGTCCCATTCACGACGACTGGACGGCTGCTGATGTAGGGCGCGGAATTCATTTTCAGCTCGGTTCAATTCATAAATATCCTGTTTCTGTCGTTTCTCCAGCAACAGAGCTATTCGGTCATTCCTCAAAGCATCAGCAGCTTTAATAATAATATAATAAATACAATAACAACAACATTAATCATAATAATAACAATAACATAACAAAAACAACAACATTAATAATAAAGATAACACAATACTGCTACTAATAATAATAATAACAACATTAACAATAACATAATAATAATAATAACAACATTAAGAATAATAATAAGAAGAAGAATTTCTACTGGTGCAGAAATTAAACATAAATCCATTAAAGAATTTGAAAAATGCATGTAGTTTCTATGCCATATATATTATCCCCATTCTTACATCCAAAATACTGAACTATATTTGTACTGATAATAAATATTATATTTATATATTTTTAGTTAACTTGAGAATTTTAAAAATATATTTTGTTCACCAAAAGCTTCATGTCTTCTTCGCTCGTATTCTTCTTGTTGGGCTTTGTCACGTGCTTGTTGTGTCAATGCTTGTGCATCAACCTAGAAAACAAATAAATAAATAAATAAATCATTAACAATTAAAATATATGGTCATTCAAGCATCATAATCAGCATACATCCAAGATAGTTCATTATTTATTATCATACAGTGATTGTTATACTCTTAAAGAATTTATTTATGAAAGTCTTTAACTTATACAATACATTCTTAGACATTTTAGTTTTAAATTTTAAATCAATCTAAATTCATATATTAATCATATTTTTTCCATTTCTGATTTATGTAAGATGTATACATGTACAATAATGTGTATAAATATATGTATGTATGTATCGTTGTATGTATGTATGTGTGTATGTATGTATTTCAACAGATACGTAATATTAAAGTACACAAGTACATTAAAACACCAGAATAACACAATAATGTAAAAATACTTATATCCATTGTAGTCATGACAATCATTTATATCACAGTTGTTAAAACTACTTTTTCATAACGGTATTATTAATTAAGGATTAGGATGGCAAACAAAATTACAAAATCCAAATTTACTTACCCCGATCGTTCTGACTTTAGCATTAAATATTCTAGACTTTCTGTCTTCTTCCATTTTTCGTCGCCTTTCAATGGCAGACGCCTCTTTGTAATCCACCGGCAGATCGAGTTTATACATTTTGCTGGCTTGTGTCCGAAAGATTTACTGTTAAAATAAAATGGATCCGTCGTCTCTCACATCTAAACAACCTTCGACGCCGTTGCTAAGTTTATGCTGTTGTTAAGGTTAAAGTAAAAGGTGTGTGGTGATTGGCTATTAGAAACTTGTGTACTATTAATAAGTTATAAGATTTATCTATTTATTTGTATGAATGCACGTCCGTTTCTAATATGCAACATATATTATAAAGAGAAGAGAATTTATTTTACAATATTTGTATTACATTTTACTTGTAATAAATAGCCAAGATAATCTCCGAAATTTTGTTGGTTCGGTATAATGCTATAAACGACCGATTAAAGTTAAAAATAAGTCATTACCGTCTTTAAACCATACTCCAGCATCTTTTCTTTCAACGTTATAATGATATAGTCGTTAATGTTACACTGAATAAAAAACAAACTTTTGGGGCATTTTGTAAAATAAATAGGAGAGAGAATAAGTAAAACAAAACACAAGATTGATTCAACAAATCTAGCTTTAACTGATTTAATTTTTCTTTTAATAACGTATCAAGAAATCATTTAACCACATATGAATAATATTGCAAATGTCGTATCTTAACCTTTGTTGGTAATAAACGTAATAGTTTTCGTTTATTTATTTATTTATTTTATTTATTATTTTTCTTTCTTTCTTTTTTTCTTTTCTTTTTTTTTTTTTTTTTTTTTTTTTTTTTTTTTTTTTTAATTTTTAATTATTTTTTTTTTCTATTTCAAAATAAAATATTATGCATGTACGCCAAGGTCTTTGTCACCTAAGTTATTCAGTAATAATTTATGTGGATTTATTGCTATTTTCTCCATGCTAAATAAAATTACCATTAAATTTAAACGGTTATAGCTTTGAGTTAGTTTCAGAAATAAAGCCAGAATATATAGTTGACTTTGTTAGTATAACTTCCGTTCGATAACAGCGACATCTATCCGCGCTAAAATTGATAATTCTTTTATTTGATGACACTTTTGGAATTTGTTTACAAACAAATTCTGATCGCTTGCAGATTTATTATGTTTTACGTGTAAAACTAGACAAATCTTTTTCGTTTCTAAAATGCCTGGCTATCTAAAGTATATCGATGTGGACAATTTCAAGTCGTACAAAGGAAAGCAGCGCCTAGGCCCTTTCAAGAAGTTCACTGCTATTATTGGACCAAATGGATCAGGTAAACTGTTTAAAGTGTTTTTCTTTAATATTTAGTAATATTATGCTTCCTTTATTTTTTTAATAATAGCAACACTGTAAATATTCCTAATATTGTCATGATCATTAGATTTGTCATTATAAGGATGATTATCACGATTTAATCAAATGATTACATTTGACAATTAATGAATTATCATTATGAATTAACATTTGTATGATTTGATTTACATTCACATACATTCGTAACATTGTGACTGTCAGAATACGAGAACTGATTATAATAAATAATTTACAATCCGTTTACCATCCAGAAATGATTTTAGTTATATAAATATTTCAAAGTATAAACATCATTATTAATTTATTTTCTATGTTTTCATGGCAGTAAATGCATGATTATGTTATAAGTTATAACAATTACGTGGAAGAAAATGATCTGCATTAATATTAGTGTTTAAACATGTTACGTTGCCATTGTACAAAGTACTGTACTTTCTCCTAGAAAATAATGTATTTTCTGGTACTTAATAAAGTTACTTCATATTATATGTATGCCCCTTCCTTAAAAAACAACAACAACAACAACAACAATAATAATAAAAATAAAAGTATATATTTGTTGGCTTTATTTGCCACTTACTTGTCATTTCCAGTTATCAAGAAGGAAAGAAATCCCATCTAAACTGTAATTAAAAATTTTGATTTCTTTGCCAGTTTCAGTTGTTCTATTAAGAACCCAAAACAGTATGTCAAAGAGAAACTGGAGTTTAATGAAGAGAATAAAAATGTATCACAGATTTTTGTATCATTGTGATTTAGGTTATTTCATAATTACTCTTTTACAGTTCAAAACCTAAGTTACTGGATTCTTGTTTTATTTAAGAGTTATAAATTTGTTCTCACACAAAGTATAATTTAAGTGAATACAGCTTGTTTTATAATTATTACAGTAATAGGTATTCTATTTTACCGTACTATTTCTTTTCCAGGTAAATCAAACTTGATGGATGCTATAAGCTTTGTACTGGGTGAGAAAACATCAAATCTCAGAGTTAAAAGATTAGGGGTAAGTATTTTGTCTTCAAATGTATATATATGAAAAATGCCAAAGAGAGAACATTGATATATATATATATATATATATATATGTATGTATGTATATGTATATAATACCTTTTATTTATGTACTAACTGTAAGAGAATTTGTTAATGCAGTGTTTGTTTTGTTCAATATTAAGGATCTCATCCATGGAGCACCAATAGGACAGCCAGCATCTAACAAAGCAATGGTGACAGCTGTGTACTCAGACACGGAAACTGAGAAAGAAATGCACTTCACTCGGATTATCCAAGGCAACTCATCTGACCATAAGATAAATGGGGCGGTTAGTTTTTTAATTATCTTAGTCACTTAGTTCATATAAACTGACAGCTGCTTATTTTAATATGTCATTTTATATTTGATTGACAACCAACTGTTTTAATATATATTTTAAAATATAATAAAAACAAAACAAAATTAATACTAGAATATGATTAATTTGGACTGTGTTTAGTTCTTCAAACTGTTATTCATATGAATTGCAATTTAATGCCTCTGTTTATGTAATTTGGTGAAGATCTCAATCTTTAAGACAGATCAAAATAAATTAATATTTCCCATCTAATCCAATACAGTGTGGCTGTCTCTCCCAGCAGTGATAATATATATATATTTCTTATTTATCCTACTATTGATAATGAATGAAAATTAGTATTACACTCACAGACTCATACATTTATTTATTTATTTATAAGCTAACACTACAAATTCATTTATTAGTATATTTATTATTATGAAATCAGTGCACACATCACACACACACACACATGAATATATTTATGTTTTTTAACTTGGAAATAGAAAATTAGTTATTTATTGTGAAGCATTATATTTATACAGATACTATTTTTTAATTATTATTCTTTTACTTTTTTATTTTGCAGTCTGTTTCAGCAACTCAGTATGCAGCAGAGCTGGCTAAGATTGGAGTTCTTGTGAAATCTAAGAACTTTCTTGTTTTCCAAGGGACAGTGGAAAGTATTGCCATGAAAAATGCCAAAGAGAGAACAGCAATGTTTGAAGAAATCAGCAAGTATGATAATATTGTTGTGTATTGTTATTATTTTTTTTTTCATTATTAACATTTTAAAGAGACTAAATTTTATTTTAAAATTTAAAATATATTTCTTTGTTCTTTACACTGTTTCATTTTTTTTTTTTTTTTTAATTTATATTCATTTATAATTTTAATTAGCTTTCTTTTGATGTTCTGAGTCAGCAACAGTAGGTGAATGTTTTAAGTGTGTAGATCAGAGGAGTTGAAAGCAGAATGTGATATTAATTTGTAGCATTATCAAGTATAATACTTTTTTTTTTCTCACTTTTTTACAGATTTCTTTTTTATTGTTATTATTTTTTTTTAAAGAATGTGATTTGACAAATTGTTTAAATTATAAATACTTTAGATAATTGTGAATTTATGAAGCCTGATGTATATCAGAATGTAATTTCACAAACTGTTTAAATTATAAATACTTTAGGTAATTGTGAATTTATGAAGCCTGATGTATATCAGAATGTAATTTCACAAATTGTTTAAATTATAAATACTTTAGGTAATTGTGAATTAATGAAGCCTGATGTGTATGTTTTACTTAAACAGATCTGGGGAACTGAAAACGGAATATGATCAGGCCAAGGCGGACATGCTGAAGGCAGAAGAAGACACTCAGTTTAACTACCACAAGAAGAAAGGAATCGCTGCTGAAAAAAAAGAAGCAAAGATGGAAAAAGACGAAGCGGAACGTTACCAGAGGCTGCAAGAAGAACTGGTAAGTTTTCTTGAAACAGAATAAATAAATAAATAAAATAATATTTGAAAAAAACTGAATATATAACTAAATTTCGTATACCTTGGTACTTGTGATATGACTAAAGAAACCTTTCATATTATTGATTATGCAGGCAAAATATCCAAATACATATTCTTCCATTTTGTTTGGTATTTTGTAAATGTTTGGTAATTGTAAAGTTTAGCATTTTGAGATTATAATGATCAATATTTATGATGTTGTTTTATACATATAAATGTTTTTTAATTTTTTTATCAACTTTAAAATAATGACTCATTCAGCTGATCATTTATTAACATTAAAAAGATAAATAAAAATAATAACAGTGTCTACTTCCATTTCCATAGATATTTATTTATTATCAATTTTTTTATTTTACTGTATTTAAAATTGACAATAAACAATGTGTGTTTGTCCTCTGCAGGCTGAGAAAGAAGTCGAACTCCAGCTGTTTCGCCTGTATCACAATGAACGAGACATAAATGAAATCACTGAAGATTTGGCTGCAAAACAACACCAGCTTGAGAAAGAAATTCGCAAGAGGGACAGAATTGAAGACGAAGTCAAAGAAAAGAAGAAAGAACAAGGCAAACTTTCCAGAGAATTAACAAAAATAGAACAACAGATTAAGGAATCAGTAAGTACATTTTAAGCAAATTGTTTAATATTATTGTTTTTATTATTTGGAGAGAAGAAAAATAAAGACTCCAGTTTACGAGAGACTAAATATTTTAATCTCTTTTCATAAATCAGAAAACAGAATTGTTTTAATACAATAATTGTAAATAAAAATATCATTGGTAAAACATTAATAATTATTACTAAACATAACTGTTTTTCACAAAAATAAAAATGAAGACAAAATAAAAACAATTAATAACAAAACAATGTTTTGAAAATCAAAATAGGGCATGGGACAGAAAAAGTTGAGAAATGTTTATCTAACTAAGGATAAATTTATTAGATCTTCCAAATTTAAATTATTATTTTTTCCCTCCATTTTTAGGATGTTGAACTGAATAAGAAGAGACCTCAGTACATCAAGGCAAAAGAGAAAACTGCTCACATGATTAAAAAATTGGATAGTGCTAAGTATGTTATTATTTATTGTCTATTACGACTGTCAAACAAATTTGAAATTATTGTAATTGTGTTTTGTATAATTTTTGTAAATGTCTTAATCATTTTTTTAATGAAATAATGTAATAAAACAATTATCTGAATGGAGCCAATTTAACCAGTTTTTGGACAGCTACTCCAATATCCTGTAATAGGTGTTTTCATGCTGCAGATATTTATGTGAATTTCACAATTATGTATATGCTGTTATTTTAATAAAATCAGATGTAATAGTTTTCAACATTTTGCTTTCTTCAGGAAATCATTAAAAGCAGCAAGAAAGACACATGACAATCACGAACAAGAGGTAGGTTTAAGTTTGGTGGGTTTTTTACATATTTTAAAGTTTTATGTTACAGTTCAATAGATAGTGTAAACAGCAAGTCACAAATTTGCCACTTAACAATTAATACAGTTGATGTTTTATGTTTTCTTATGATTGTATTCTCAGTATTTTAAAAAAAACATTGATATAATATATATATTTTTTTAGATCAATGAACTAGAAACAGAATTGGAGGAAATAGAGAAAAAGAAGATTGAGTTTGAAGAAAAAATGGAAGAAGAGTCCATGTCACAGGGGAGATCACTCCAACTGGAAGAATCTCAGGTGAGAAGGAAAGTTTAAAATTTAAAAGAAGAACAAATTAAATGACATAATGTGTTATTTCAAAACTTCTTTATTTTATATACTGATATGTTATATAACATTATACTATAAAATACTATGTGATAACTCACCATTCAAAACTAAACATTTGTTATTGAATATCAGGTAAATGATTACCACAGACTGAAGGAAGAAGCTGGGAAACGAGCAGCACGGAACTTACAGGAGCTGGAATCGATCAACCGTGAACAGAAATCTGATCAGGATCGCTATGATAATGAGACAAGGAAGAAGAACGAAGTACTGGCCAAAATAAAACAGAAGGAACATGAGATGGAAGAGAACAGGAAAAGGGTGGATAAGCTGAATGAATACATCAGGTTTAAATCATTGATTTTTCTCATTATGAAAATTAATATGCTGCCTATAACAGCTCACTATATTTTAATGTTAATGTTTATTAGTTCTGCTGATAAAACACTTATTTCCAGAATTAAAAATGTTGGCTTATACGAGTGCAGTTTCTGAAGTTTACTGGAATGTTGTTATGAACCAAATAATCTGTTGGATAGTATCAATCACTTAAACATATTTCTAGTAATCTTTGAAGCTGTTATATTTCCACACATTTTCATTCAAGATATGTGTGTTGTAGTTCTTAACATGTGGTGTTTTTTTTGTCCAAAATGAATCCTGTGTTTAGAAGGTTCAGAAAATATTAAATAGTTTATTCATTCACTGATTGTGTTTCCCAGGACAAGTACTCAGTCAGTTACAGAACAACGCCAAGTGGAGAGAGAACTGTCCGAGGAAGTAGAAATCGCCAACAGTCGAATTAACGAAATAAACCGTGAATTGGAAGATATTCTTATACAGCTTGGGGAAGCCAAGGTTAATCTGCTTATTCCAATTTAATCTCAAAATAATCCTTTTTATTTCTTGTTCTTTTTCAAAAAATTTTTTTTTTAAAATTCAAGTTTTCTCAAACATCTTCATTTAATCAATTTTTTGTAAATAGCCAGAATATTTTTCAATTTTGTTTCTGATAATTTAATATATAATTAATTAATTCAGTTCTAACATATATTTTACATCATAACAGAATATATGTGATATCTTTCACCATTTGTATTTATTTATTCATAAAAATAATTTCTGTTTAATATTTATAACAGTTATATATAGAATTATTTAAGTAATTTTAGCTATTAATTTTCAGGTGGACAAACATGAATCGGCAAGAGCAATTAAAAAAGCAGAACTTCTTGAAAATCTAAAGCGACTTTTCCCTGGTGTGGTAAGTAAATATATTGGGTCACAGTTTAGAGAATAAAATTGAGTCAAAATATTTTATTTTATCTTTATCTTTATCTTTATCTTTATCTTTTTCTTTTTTTTTTTTTTTTTCTTTTTCTTTTTTTTTTTTTTTTTTTTTTTTTTTTTTTTTATATTATTTTCTTTTTATTTATTTATTTACATTTTATTTTTTTCTAATATTTAACTAGGAGGATTATGAATTTTTTAATTCTTTTTTCCTGACATTTATTATGCCCTAAACATATTTTAATTGCATACATCTGGGTCAGATTAGGTTTGATTCTTCAGTCTTTTAATTGTACATGTTGAATTAATGATGTTCAGGTATTTATTTTATTGTTAAATTTTTAAAATACCTCAAAATATTTTTGTTTTTTAACTGTTTATTTGTTAAACATACATTTTTTGGTAAAAATTTAAATGTTACTGTTTTGTTTTAGCATGGTCGTCTCATTGATCTTTGTGAACCCAGTCACAAAAAGTACCAGGTGGCCATCACCAAAGTTCTTGGCAAGTACATGGACGCCATTGTGTGTGACTCAGAGAAAACAGCCAAGGACTGTATTCAGTACATGAAAGAGCAGCGCATAGAACCTGAAACTTTTTTACCTCTTGACTACCTTGATGTGAGACCATGTAATGAAAAACTGAGGTAAACAATATTGATTTTAATTTTTCTATAGATACAGTGATGTTGATTAATACCAGCTGCTGTAATAAGTATTTCTCTCAGCATCATTTTGCTGTTTAATTACTTTTGAAATCTAATTAATCTTAAAATTAAAATAAGGAGAATTGCTATTGATTTAATTATTAGATAATGTTGGAAAACATAAATAGATATAAGTTAGATAATTTAGGAAAAGTTTTTAAAATTTTGTAACTTGAATATGAAATAAACAGAAATAATAAAAAGATTTTCATAACGTAGAATATTCAGAATACATTTAAATAATAATTATAACACAAAGATTAACTGACATTTTATAAGACATTAAAATTTGGTTCTTGTGTTTTTTCAAAGAGTAATCTCTGTGATTTTATTTTCCCATCAGAGATATTAAAGAGCCAAAGAACGTCAAACTGGTGATTGACGTGATCCGATATGATCCTCCTGTTATTAAAAAGGCCTTGTTGTTTGCCTGTGGAAATGCTCTTGTTGCAGAAACTGTGGAAGATGCTCGAAGAGTTGCTTTTGGCAGCATGGAAAGACACAAGGTAATCAAGGCCTGATTTTTAATAAAAATCATTGTGATGTTTTAGTGGTTTAGATATTTGTGATTATTTTTATTAACTAGCCATTGGTAATTTTCACAAGTAGTTTTCTCAAAATTCAGGAACCTTTGGCCAGAACTGAATCTAGAATTGGCCACATGTGTTTATGTTATTGTTTTTGAATCTTTCATGATTATTGTTTACCTTTGCTTACTTCAACTTTGAAAGTGTTTTTTGTAATGTTTAATACTAAATTTATATTTTTATTATATATATATTTATATATGTATTTTGTTTTTACTTCCAGTCTGTTGCTTTGGATGGCACACTGTTTCAGAAATCTGGTATTATTTCTGGAGGTGCAAGGTACTATTGTTTTATTTCTTTATTTGTTTTTATTTATCAGATAGTAATGTCCAGTCCTGGTTGTATTATGATAATAATGTCAGAATAGGTCAATCCATGATTTTATTTAAAAAACATGTAATTACATAGTTACATCACTGTTAAATTAATCCAAAATCCATAGAAAATAAATTTTCATTAATATATGTGCGTAATAAATAAATTTCCAGTTTAATAAAAAAAAATTATTTATGTAATTATGTCCTTTCTGAAAAATTGATTTAGAACAAGGTAATAATTATAGTACAATTTTCAAAACTATTGTTAACAATGACAGTGTTTAGCAGTTTGCTGTAAATATTCTTTTCATTCTAAAAGTATGCACACACATATGCATAGGCAGCCAGAAATAGCTTTATCATGTTACAAAGTATAACACAAGCCTACAGCTGATCACTCAAATATTTACATTCGTGAATATAAATTTAATTTCATTTCTGTTTTTATTTTATTTTCCTGTTCAATTTTAATGCAATATACTCTTTTTGTGTGTATATATATATATATATATATAAAAACAGAAACACTATATATTACATATATTTTTTCTGTTAACAGTGATCTGCGAGCTAAAGCTCGACGTTGGGACGAGAAGATGTTGAACCAGTTGAAATCAAGGAAGGAAAGACTGCAGGAAGAAATGAAGGAACATATGAAGAAGAAAAGAAAGGAGTCAGAACTAAACACAATCAGATCTCAGATCAAGGGTTTAGAGACAAGACTGAAATACTCCATTACAGACAGAGATAACACAGTAAAGTTTTATACATTTACACACACACACACACACACACACACACACACACATGCATATGTATCTTGGATTTATTTGTTCATTATTTTGATTTCTTTTTCATATTATTATTATTTCTTTTTTATCATTATTATTATTTTATTATTTTATTTTTTAGTTATTTAATAGTTTTATTCTTATAATAATTTTATTCTTCTTATTATTAGGTTTTTTTCATAAGAGGATACAGTAATGATTATGAATATATTTAATACATGACAATAAACTTGTTTAATTCAAACAGGTAGACACACATATATGCAAGCAGTACATACAAAAGCACAGATACACATGTACAATTAAGATAAAGCAGCACACATCCAGATAACATTATTGTATTTGCCTATTAAAACACTTGAAATTCGTTTTTTGCTTTAATCTGCAACTGTTTTCTCCTTCCAGCAAAACAAACAACTTCAGCAGAATGAGAAAGATTTAATGGTGTATAATGAAATGGTGAAATCATTTGATGTGAGTAAAATTTAAATTTCTTAAATTATCCCCCAAATTTTTTTGTGGTTTTTATAACATTATTTATAAGATAATCAGTATTTAAAAAAAAAAAAATAGTTATTTTTGGAATTGATTGATTTACTTTATGTGTTTAGAAAACAGGACAGAAATGATTAGAAGAAAAACTGATCTAATAAAATTTATAAAGTACAGGTTGACCTGTTCACTTTATATTATTTGTGACTGAAACAGATTTCAAAAATTATGCTTTGACAGATTTATTTATTGTGTTTTTATTTATTTATTTATTGTGTATATCTTTATTTATTTTATTTTATTTTATTTTATTGCGTATTTATTTATTATTATTATTTTTTTATTCTATAGCCCAGAATGGCAGAAATTGACACAAGAATGTCTGAGAGGGGAGATAAGATAAAACAGCTGAAAGACAAAATGAACCGTGTTGAAGACGAAGTGTTTGCAGATTTCTGTGAGCAGATTGGTGTTGCTAACATCAGGTAAGTTTTTTAAGTACTCTTTTTAACATATTTCATTATTGCTGTTATTGTTATTGTTGTTGTTGTTATTATTATTATTATTATTATTATTATTATTATTATTATTATTATTATTATTATTGTCACCAAAATCATCATTATTTTATTTTATTGTTATTATTTTAAATTTATTATTTTCTAAAAAGAATAATAATAGAAGAAGCATGTAAATATTATAATTTAGTATACTGCATACAATTCATGTTTCCACAATTACTCCATAAACCATACCGCCCCCTTAGTTACTGTTACTATGTACCATAACCTAACATCCAAAATGGCAGAATTGGTAGCAGAAGGCAAAGCTGATCTAAAAAGTATTCCAAATGATGTTTCGGTTTCATATCTTCCTGAGAGTTTGGGCCTTTCCAGAAAAATACAAGAGAAAAATTTAAGTTATTTTACACAAGTCTACATCCACGATATAAAAATTTCGGAGGAAAATCAAATGAAAGTGAATGCGAATGCTGGAAAATCAAACAAAAGTGAATGATGGCATTCCTTGAGGAGAAACAATTCGGCAAACAAACAGCATATTCAGTTTTGCTTGGAGATGAAACAGCTATAAGAGGCTAACTGCTCCTGAAAAGTTGGATGAGTATACTTTGGTATTAAACTGATATTGCAGCTTATTTTAGTGCAAAGAAAAAACAAAAGTTTCAAACCAGAATAAAACAAATGATACGCGTGTTAAAGCTGCATTGTTGTTAGTTTCAATTTACCTCACCACCAATTTTGGTCATATACATTACATACATATATAACACATTTTTTTTTTTTTTTAACACTGTCTGGGGTCCGTGGGTCATTTTCTGATGAAACCAGTGCATGATGACTGGTATATACTACTCTGTCTATGGGATGGTACTGCTAATCAAAAATGGTGGCCCACGAAGTGGCAAATGCGGGTTTCCTCTCTCAATATAGTGTGGTCCAAAACCCTATAACTGTAAATAAAATGTGTTGAGTGTGTCATGAAATAAAACATTTCTTTCTTTTGTTTTTTTCTGTTCAATGGCTGCATGTGGGCATGTATAATATTCATATTTAGTTAATTCGTATATAGCTAAATATCAGCTGTGTGTATTATTATTATTAATGATGTTTATAAATGATTTTCTTTGTGAGAGTTGGGTTATCCACATAGTCAAATCCATTTTAAATTTTTCTTGTTGTGGTTTCAGCTTTGGAAATGGTATAAATATCAAATGCTGTCAACTTTTGTACCATTCATCCAATATGCATGTTGTTTTTAATTTATTGCTATTGTTTCTTGCCTAAATATGATATCTCATGAAACTATTCTTAAGTATGTGTTAATCAGTTTATTTATTTGATTCTGCTCGCAGGCAGTATGAAGAACGTGAACTGAGGGTACAACAAGACAGAGCAAAGAAAAGGCTTGAGTTTGAAAACCAGAAATTCCGACTTCAGAATCAGATAGAATTTGAGAGATCACGAGACACATGGGGTGTGTAGACTTTAACATAAATACGTAGCATTAAATTTAATTTGTATTTCAACATTTGCACTGCAGTTTGTAGACATTTCACATGTACATTTAATTTGTTAAAATATTTTTTTTTTTACATCTAGTCTTTAGTATGCAGACATTTCAGGTGCAGATCTAATCTGCAGAATGCTCTTCACATTTACATTTCAGCATGTAGACAATTTATTTGTAGATTTAATCTAATTCACTTCAACACTTAATTTCAGTTTGTAAACATTTCACATATAGATTTATTCTGTAAAATATGCATTTACATTTCTCATGTAGATTTTATATTTAAAACAATTTAATATCTAAGTTTCAAGATGTGTCAGCTAACCATAAACATTATACAGTAGGCTTAACACATAATCTTCAACATATAAACAGTCAAAAGTTCTTTAACAAATTAATTTTAAAATTTAGAATTTAATCTGCAGGCTCTGAACTAAAAATTCTAATTGGACATTGTGATAAAAATTTTATTTTTTATTTTTTTATTTATTTATTTTTTTCAATAATTTTACATTTATTTTTTTTTTTTTTTTTTTGTTTAAGTCATCCACTAAGAATGTAAATGAAATTAATTAATTTTTGTATTACTCATTTCAGAAAATGTTTTAAAGTGGGAGAAAACTGTACAAGTTGATGAGAAAGAACTTGAAAAAGTTAAAACTGAAGAGCAGAAACACATGAAGGTTAATGCTTTTTTTCATAAGAAACACTGAGAGATACATATATGTGTATTTAAATATGTGTGCACATGTTGAAAAACATCTCTCTCTACTTCTCTTTACACTCACAAAGTGAATAAAAAAATATGTGACATTAAGGACAATTATAAAAATTATTGTCACTGTTATTGTTATTTCATTTCTTTTTTCTTTCATAGCACAGTTTAAATTTCCATTTTCAAATATCTCTGCTTACCGTTCTCAAATTTAAATTTAAAGATGAGATATTTTCTGCACGTTGATTGATCAGTGGAATTTAAAAAAACAAAAGCAAAATAACTGCCAGCAAATATTAAAATGTCAGACATGGAGACTGACCTGTGTTGAGGTGACTCGTACATTTTTTAATTTGTTTTTTCATTCATTCTTTCTTTTGTTCTTTCATTTTATTCATTTTTTTATTTGTCCTTTTATTTATTCTTTCATTTTTTTCATTCATTCTAATGTTCCTTTATTCATTAGTTATTTATTTATTTATTTATTTTTTGATTAATTATTCATTCGTTTATTAATTTCTAGGTTATTGATGAAGAAATGCAGAACCAGGAGAAACTGAAGCAGTCAAAGATGATGATTAAGTCACAGATCGACGATGTTGAAGGTGAACTTGCTGAGATAAAGAAGAGGCTGTCTTCACACCAGAGAGATGTGTCAGTCGTACAGAAACTGATAACATCGCTGGAGACCAAACTGGAACAGAAACGTGCTGACAGACACAGCTTACTGAAAACTTGCAAGGTATGTAGGAGTTAGTGAGTTCAGTTCCTCATGGGTAATGGGTTACTATTTGTCTTTTATACTTTGATTGATTATAAAGTAACGTAAAGAATTTTTTTTTTTTTTTTTTAAATGGGTTTAAGGAACTTGAAAATATATATCTGTTTATTTTAACAAAATTATCTTTTGTTTTATGTTGTGTGGGTGTGGGTGTTTGTATATGTACATAAATATATATATATATATGTGCATGTATAAATATTTTATTTATTTATTTATTCAGTTTGGGATGTTAATTTACATACAAATAGTATCCTACAATTTTAAATATTACTAATTAATTAATTAAATTTATTTTATTTTATTTTATTTTTTCAGATTGAGGACATACAGTTGCCGATGAAGAGAGGTACAATGGATGATATCAGTCAGGAAGGAGACGTTTCCAGTCAGCTGGAGGGAAGTCAGGAAACACCATCAGACAGTTTGTCCAGTCAAGGAGCAAAGGCCATCTACGAAAAGGAGGCCAAGATTCGGATTGATTATTCCAGTCTTAATGAAGACTATTTAGATGTAAGTTCTTAAATAATGAAAGGAAATATTATTATAAGATTTAAATTAAAGTAGTTGACTGGTGGATCATAGGTTGGGTTTGAGTGGATTTAACCATCCTTTGCAGTGATACTCTTTCCAATAATCATCACATGTTTGTACATATTTATTTTATTTATTTATTTGTTTGTTTGTTTGTTTGTTTGTTTGTGTATGCTCTCTTTACCTCTTAATGGTAAAGATGGATTTCCAGACATTCAGAATTGTTGTTCCTCTTGGTACAAGCTGTTTTGTTGTTCTGAAGTTTTAATATGCTGATGAATCTTCTGTTATTATTAATGGCATGGAATTTATACTTTAACTGACTGGCAGGAAGAGCCTGTTGTTAGCTAACCTGTGTAACTACACACCAATCTTTACCAATCTGCCAGAGAGTTTACAGTAACTTAATTTATTCTATTTTGTTTTAAATGTAATTGCAATATCAAAATAGATTTTATTAAATGTTTTTGTAAAAATTTGGACAAAAATATTAAATGTTTTTTAGAAATAGTCTATAATTTTTGGATTTTTGGTGTTGATTTTGGGGTTTTTGTTTTTTTCTATGTCAAATAAAAATATTTAAATGTTTACCTTTTTTTTAAAAATCTCTACAGCTGGAGCATGATGAAGTAAAACGAGTTCTTGACTCACTGAACAAAGCTGTTTCTGACATGAACAACACTTTACAAAGAATCAATGCACCAAACATGAAAGCAATGGAAAGGTAATTTTATTACATACATTTGTGTGTGTGTGTGTGTGTATTGTGTGCTGTAGAGTTTTGTAAACAACAAAATATTGGAATAAATTCATTTTCTGTTTCTATTTCAGGCTTGATGGTGTAAAAGAAAGACTTGTTTTAACATCAGAGGAATTTGAAAATGCCAGAAAACGAGCTAAGAGAGCAAAACAGGTGTTCGAGAAGATTCGCAAGGAGAGATACGACCGATTCATGTCTTGTTTTGACCATGTTGCTAACCGCATTGATGACATTTACAAGGTCAGTCTGCTGCTACTGGTCTCTGAATTGTTTTGTTTTGTTGCCAGATGTTCTTGTATTCTGCTTTAGAGTAATAGTTTGTGTAATATATTTGGAACAGGCAAATATATATTTTGCTTTTGTTATACAATAATATTTTATTACATTTGTCAGTATTTTATAATTATAAATAATTTAGTTTTCCCAGTTATATTGTGGCTTCTAATGACACTTTAATACATTCTTAAAATGTTTTCAGACTCATCGTGTATACAAATATTTTCTGAAAGGAAATCTCAAATAGAATGATTGATCCTGTGACAAAGCACATTACCACTCACTTAATCAAATTCCATATTTTATATCTGTATAGTTCTTACTATGAATACCATGATTATTGTTGTTGTTATTGTTATTATTATTATTTTTGTTTTTGTTGTTGTTATGATCCTGATGCTGCTGTTCTTGTTCTTGTTATTATTAATATTATTACTCCAGGCTCTTGCCAGAAACCAGAGTGCACAGGCCTTCCTTGGTCCTGAAAACCCAGAAGAACCGTATCTGGATGGGATCAACTATAACTGTGTGGCACCAGGCAAACGCTTTCGACCAATGGACAACTTGTCAGGCGGAGAGAAAACTGTTGCTGCACTTGCACTTTTGTTTGCAATTCACAGGTAAGAGAAAAAAAAAGAAAGAGAGAAGTAAAGCATTAGCTGAATTGTTTCATCTTTAGATTCCTGCCCTTAATAATAATATTAAAGAAAAAAATTGATTTACCTTTTTTAATCATTTTTGGGTATTTGTTTTTCATTGTTATTGTTATTACTATTATTATTTTTTTTTTTTTCAGTTTCCAACCTGCTCCATTTTTTGTTTTGGATGAGATTGATGCAGCACTGGACAACACAAACATTGGCAAGGTAAATATACAAGCCTGGTGATTAGTATTTAGTCAGATTAATTAGTAAATATGATGGAAATAAAGTAAAAAATGTTGCTATATAAAATATAGCAACTGTATTTATTACAAATATGTATGTAATGTATTAATATTAAATTGAAATTTATTAGAGCAAAAATACTAAAAATTATTCTCATATTAGATAATTTCAATAAATTGCAGAGTATGGCAGTTAACAATTAAAAATAATAAATTTAGTTTTTCTTTATAATGAGCATTAAAACAAATAATAAGTTTGTTATAAAGAAGTCTCAAAGTTGAACTGTTTTAAATGTGTCACTCCAGGTGGCAGCTTACATCCGTGACCAGTCACACCACCATTTTCAGATCATTGTCATCTCCTTGAAAGAAGAGTTCTACAACAGAGCTGATTCTCTCATTGGTATATACCCTGAGGTACGAGTTTCTCAGTAATTAAATAAACTATATATATATATATATATATATATACTGAGTAAATTCTTTCATTTATTTATTTTTGAAAATTGTTCTTTTGTATTTTGCAGAGTTAAATTTCTTAAGAATAAAAAAATATGTGACATTAAGGACAATTATAAAAATTATTGTCATTGTTATTGTTATTTCATTTCTTTTTTCTTTCATAGCACAGTTTAAATTTCCATTTTCAAATATCTCTGCTAACAGTGTTCTCAAATTTAAATTTAAAGAGGAGATATTTTCTGCACGTTGATTGATCAGTGGAATTTAAAAAAACAAAAACAAAAAACTGCCAGCAAAATTTAAATTATCAACAAGAAAATAAAACGATCTGCACTACATAATGGCTATTCCTTTCATGAAAATATATAGATTTTTTAAGAATCTCAGAATTCTTCATTTTGATTATAAACCATGTGTCTAAATAAGTCTTCATTATTTCTGTTTCTTTTGCAGCAAGGTGACTGTATTATTAGCAACAGTTTGACCCTTGACCTCACTGATTATCCCGATCCACATGCTCTTGAAGAAGATCACATGTCAGTCGTCCGATAACAACACAACACTTGATAATCATCACATTCAAAATATTTCAGACGTCTGACATCATCAGTATACCAGACAGCCGTCAGTGTTACACAACTAAAAAAACACTGTTTATTTTATCACATTTCATTTATTTCATGTCATCATGTTCTACTGTGTAAATAATAATCATTCATTCATTAGTCATTATGAAGTAATCTTTCTGTTAATGTATCTGTTAGTTCAGGTATGTTTTTAGTAGCTGATTTGAGTGCACATTTTTACATTCTTATATATATATATACATACAGATATATATGCATATAGATATGTATAATTTATATGTATGATTTCAGTTTATGCAGAATCGGACAGCTGTCTAAACGGAGCTTTTGTTGAATGTGACAAAAGAAATAAAATCATTCAAATGTGACTGAAAACAAAGAATGTTTTTAAATCAAGTTTTATTTTGGTTTTAATAATGCAAAATCTAAAGCCTTTTATATTCTTACAAATAAATACAAAATTGAAAACTGATTTGAAAAGACAGCTGATCCTCTATAAATAACCGGTATTTACTAGTTTCATATACTTAAAAAAGAAAAAATCAGCAATACATAACAGTATGAAGAAATTAGAAAAAAAGGAAAATGTCCCTTTGTTACCTTCAGTGTTATATTATTATATTTTATTAATAAAAATCATGGCTTGCACAAACAAAACAAAGTATCCAGAATGAAACTAGACCTCTTTTAGATGCCCTTTAATGTGAAATAAAATATTCATAAATGTATACAGAATGTATTAAGATTATTTGTTAACACCATCACAATTTTTTTTTAAGGTGTTTGTCTTAAGTGTTCAGATCTGTTTTGCTTAGATGTTAATGTTATGCATTATTTTGTTCAGCTTCATAAACTCGTAACATCCATTTGTTATTTAAATGTTAGTTTATTGTCAGGTAAAATACGTATGTTAGTGTTAGACTTCATAATAAATATTTAAATCTGAGTTGTCTGTTTTACATTCCAGTTTACTTTATTTAATTTGTAATAAAGCTATACATTACTTACAAATCGGATTTCAAGTGAAATTAATCTTATAGAAATTAATTCTAATGTAATTTATATTTTGTTCATTAAAAATTAAACTGGAAGGAATAATACATTAAAAAATGGCATGAAATAATACATATTTAGGTTTTAATTAATACTATTTCTTAGTATACTTGGTAACATAAAACAATTTCCTCGATCTGTCTCAAATATTTTTTATTTTTTTATTTATTATATATATATTTTTTTGTAACATCAAAATGTATAATAGTATCATAAATCTATCATGTAATATATGAGTAAACTTCCCTAAAAACAAAAAAAATTAAAATTTACAAGCATACAAATATTGAATTCAGTATGTTTGATTTTGTCTTGTTATATCCACTGACAATACAAATGTTAACTTAACTTTTAAATGTACATTTAATGTGATGTATGTATCTTTATTAAAGTTTATAATTCATTCTGATTTATAGATACATTAAGCATCTCCAAAAATAACAGTAATAAGCTATTAATATGTACGTTTGTCTTCAGATCATACATATAGTTTTATTTAAGTATGACTGATATCTTGTATTATTTACATCACACGAAATCTGACAATAATGGATACATAATAATAATAATAATAATAATAATGTAATTTAAAAAAGAAAATTCAAGTCATAAAATAAAATGCAAAACAAATGTTACAAAACAGAATATAACTGACAGTCACAATGTTAAAATAAAGTCATATTTTATCTTTGGCTCTATATAAACTAATAAACTAATTGCAAACAATAATTCTAATAATAATTATGTTTGCTTCTTCGATTATTTTATTTGATTCCAGTTTTCAAACACAAGTATTTTGTCAGTTAACTCGATAGTTTCGGTATGGATGGCTGTCATTTATCTCATGTTAAACTCTTTCACAAGACAGAGATGATTAACACCGACATCATCATCACGCACCACTGGACGAACACAACAGCAGCTCCACATGCTAAAAGAATAGTAATATTAATAACATCAACAACAACAATAATTAAAACATTTTAAATACATACACACATACAGATAGACACAAGTATATACATTTTAATTTGTTATTGTGGTACATATACACACAGATTTATAACTTTATAGAGTACGTTATTTTCTGTGTTAAATGTTCTGGTTTAAAAAAATGTCTTGATACTGCACAATAAGAAATGTCCCTGTATTATAGAAGTAAGTATGTATTGTATGTGAGTCTGTATATATATGTGTGTGTATCTATATGTATTGCACGTAAATTTGTGGTGGGGAGAACACATTCTGAAATTCACATAGCTAAATAATGTTAATAATAATAAGAAGAAGAAGAAGAAGCAGAAGGATCTTACTTGAATATATTTGCCAGGTTTTGCCCTTTTCAGAGGCTGAACACACCAAACATGCGTCTTCCAGACATTTAGAACCAATCTCATTACACTCTCCATCAGGAACACAGTAATCCTGCATGAAAAACGGCATATATATAAAATTTTGTATGCTTCCTTTACTGAAAATAAAACACAATAATATTACTAAAAGTAGTAGATTTCGAGATTCTGTCACTTTCTCTTCTTTCGAAGATAATAATAAAATATATTTTAGTTTTGTTGTTTGTCAAAACTGTATACATAAAATAAAAATTAAAAAGAGAAAGAAAGAAAAATTCCTATGATATATACTTTGAGAAAATACAAAGAGATTACAGAAACATTTGTCTTGATGTCAAAGAACACTGGTTGTCCGAAAACTGGCACACTTCCACCTGGCAGGTCTTCATCGCTTATTCGTATACCACACGTTATCTTAAAAAATAATTTTACATTTATATAAAAAAAATAAAAATAAATAAAATCCTACAGTAGAAAACAATATAACACAGACGAACCGCCATATTCATATATATATACACATAATAATAATAACGATGATAATGATGATGGTGATGATGATGATGATGGTGATAACATTATTATTATAATGCCATTAAAATTGATGATGATAATAATAGTGAAATTAATGATTATGGTAATAATAATAATAATAGTAATAATAATAATAATAATAATAATAATAATAATTTAGTTCAATAAATCAATTATTATTATATAATATATTATATAATATATAATAATAACTGTTTTGACAAATAAAATATATTTATATTTATTGAAAAGTGTTAATAGTTACTCACGTTAAAACTTGTTGTTGTGATGCATTCATTCATCGCTGTCGCTTCGACCAGTTTGTTATTTTTCTCTCGATCTAACCACTGATGCGAGCTAGAAGCATAACAGTATGTGTCGTTGATGTACCAATATACAGTATAGTAGACGTCGTCGTTGTCATGCTTTTCATAATTACATAAAACATCTGACAATTTGTTAACTTTTTTCAAATCGGCTTCGATAACTGGAATTTTTGTGT
>CM022671.1:33139926-33194926 GCA_012295275.1 Chrysomallon squamiferum | reverse complement strand
TGCTAGATAACAAGATTATTATTAATATCAAAGTGAATTGAATCATTCAGATTTGCGCGTTTTGCGTTGTTTTAAGCTGTATCCTAACCGGGTGCGTGCGACGCGAGGAATTCGTCGTAATAACGGAGCGGCTTCAAAAACGACAGCGTATCGAACTTTCTGAGCAGTCTAAAGTGAAATTAATATCATAGTTTTCATCAAACTCACTGTGTAAACTGTTAAATTTAGCTAAGCAATTTAAAACGTAGTGAATATTTCGGCAGAGAGGAAAGAAGTAGCGATCGACAAATTCAAAAATCTGAATGGATATACGCAAACTATCGCACACTGACCGAACTTTCGTACATTGACGTTTTTAAAATGTTCAGACAAATTAAATATTTTGCTGCTACGTTTGCAACCGATGTTTGCTTTGGAGGGAAAAAATTAATAAAAATAATCGCGGTTATCAGGGACAGGCTGATTCTCCGCTGACATTTGATAGACGTTAAAACTGTAAATTTTGTAATAAAATATATTCCAATTTTATGTTATTTCAATTTTTATAAAGCGGCCCTCTGTCTAAAACGGCCTATCTCGTTTGTCCCAAGTGAATCTGGTTCTGACAGAGTCCACTGAGTATATATATATATATATATATATATATATATATTACAATTTTTATATGTATACTATAAACGATATCCCCGACATTTAAATCATTATAACAGTATTTATTTTCTTAGGGGGAAAAAAGTATGAACTAAATTATTAATAATAATTATTATAGTTGTTGCTGTTGTTATTATTATTGTTGTTGTTGTTGTTGTTGTTGTTATTATTATTTAATTAATTTTTGCATCTTTCTGAACAGAGATGTTCGGATAGGTTAAGTAAAGGCGTCACAAAGGTTATTATTAGAATTAAAATTCGTTACCATTAAATATTTGATTTCTATGTCAAAATTAACTCAAATTTACAAATATATTTCAAAAACAGTTAAAAATAAATTTTAAAAAAAGCGAAAAAATATAATAAATAATAAATAATAATAATATTGGAATATTTTTATCAGCGCTTGAGTTTAAGATTAATTCGGCAAATCTCGGACATCGATGTAACAAACGTCTATAATCCGTCACACACACATACACACACACATAGTTACAATAAAAAATAAAAAAATAAATAGAGAACCCTATTAAAAATACCGATTGTGTTTTTGCACTGGAACATATGAAATTAACCAAAACACTACAAACACAATGAAATAATTAAAATATGATCTCTAAAAAGTAAACCGAATAAAAATTAGGTCATTGGCGTTAACTTGCTTAACATGGATGGATGGAGAACTCTTTTACTAAAAAGTTCGGGCAACCCGAATAAAAACAGGATAAAACCAGAGTTAAATTTTATAACAGCATTGGGATCGTTAACAGGATGAAACCAGGTTTCATTAACAGGTTTCATTAATTGTCCATCCATCTATCTATTAAGAAATGTATTGCATAATTTAATTCGCGATTCATTGATTGGTTGGATTTTATAACCAGGTAGTAACTGAACACTACCCCCCAAGGTGCAATAATGTGATAACATGTTGAATTACAGCAATATAGCTTTTTTACATATTCAGTGTTGTGAAATGGCAATCGGAATAATAAAAAATGTAAAATGAATGACTTACAGTACTGTTTCAGTAACGTACCTGGTCCGAGTCGTTGAATCCAAACAATCTAGAATCCTGTCTTCTTCTTCAGTTTATTTTATTTATTTATTTATTTTTATTTTATTTATTTTATTATTATTATTATTATTATTATTATTATTATTTCCATTCTAAATATTATGTTAATATTTTGGTGTATATATACCTATGTTTAAAAGCATTAATAATATAGTATTAATGTATCAATCTAAATTTTACAGGTCATGCATTTCAGTTATCTAAAAATAAATAAATAAATATGAAAATTAATGTGGAAAATATTTTACTCACCAAACCGAATATGGTCCAATATTAACTTCCTAGATGATGAATTACAAAACGCATGCGTAGAAGCCAACTTCTATTAAAGGATCATTCACTATATTTAAAGCATATATATACTAAACTACACTAAAAAGAAAGGAAAAAAGATGAGCTAAAGGTCATTTATTACTTACAGAATTATAGATACAGATTGGGGTAAAAAATAACAACACAACAATAATAATAAATTAATTAACTGATTTAAAAATATATTGAAAAAAAAGAAGAAAAAAAATCAAACAAAACAAATCCAAGCGTTTACGCCCACCCCGTTAATACTGTTATATTATACAAATCCGAAACTGCTATTAAAACAGTGACAAACAATATAGGGTGTATGTATTTTTTTTTTTATATTTAAAGATTTCTAATATCATGTTTGGCTTTTAAACATACACACACACACACACACATTATAATATATATGCCACAAATGATATTAGACTGTAATCTTTAAAAATAAAGAAAATATTTGAGTAATATGTAAATTTATCGTAGGCGAACCCTGTGACAACTATTCTCCGTTTCCAAACGAAGAAAGGCGTGATGTCAATTATGAAGTGGGAGAATCAGATTCTCCAATTAATGATCGATATATCACAGAAGGGTGGTATGGAAGTAACGTTGAAATAGCATCAGCTCCACCGGGACCGTACAAATGTGGGACATTTTTTCCCATATGGGCAAAGGAAGGTAAGTACTATTCAACCAAAACTAAGATGCATTTTTAAAAGTTCAGAGGCACAAACGAATAAACGAATGACCAAAATATATTGCGTTTCATTAGCCTTTCCTGTTTAAAGAATAGTAAAATAAAAAGCCTAAGGAGATACACATTTTCTTTTATGAATGTCATTTTATACAGTTAAATATAAATGAAATGTATTTAAATTAGATTTTGGTCACGTATATGGATATTATGATACTGTAGGATTTTAAATTAGATTTAAATCAATAATAAGACCACTTTGGAAAGTATACTTGAACCATATCAATCAGGCAAGATTTGTTTTTGATTCTTTCATGATTCTAGCACTGCAACAAGCTTTCTCCACGAAACTTAATGACAGTCAAATCATTATGCAAACTCAGGAATGCCATCTTGGATGCAATGTTATGAAAACCAAGACTAAAATAACTAAAATTATTATTTTTATTTTTTTTCAAATCCCAATACTTTGACTGAATGTAGGACATAAATCCTCAGGACAAAAGCCCCCCCCTACAGTCCAAAAATATTCAGGCAGACAAACCCCCCCAGTGGATTTGCAAGGTAGGACAAAAGTCCCCAGATGGAATGTATAGTAGGACTTTGCAAAGAACCAGTTTATTAAAGCAATGATAGAAGATACCTTTATCAAATTCAGTCATACAAAATGAGATAACATACCATAATATATTTTGAGAATTTCACTGTTTTGAAAACTGAATATAATTTCCCAAAAGATACTAATACTTAATGACAAAACTATTTTCTAAGGAATCCTATTACATGTATGCTAATTATGGGTTTACTTTTAAAGTTAGTCAGTTATTAAAGCTGATCACACTTAATTTATTTGAAAGACTAACAAATTACATAAATTGCATGATGATGATAATTAATTATCAGTGAAACTATTAAATGGTGGTTGAATTTTTTTTTTTAACTTCTTTTCTTTTTGACTGGGGAGCTTTTGTCCTACCTTGCATTTCCATTGGAGGAAATCTTTTGCCTCCCTGTTTATTTTTTAAATGGAGGGTTCTGTCCTGGGGGGGTGGTATGGCAGTATCTCTGTCTATAAATAGTCCATGAAGACTCTTTGCCAGATGACATTTGATTGATAGGTGCCACTGCAATACAGCAAGTGACATGATGCTGTAGTATCCAAAAACTACTATCAGAGATATTAGCTTGAAATTTTAAAACAATAGCAAATACTTTAATGATGTAATGTTGTTTTTGAGATAGAAGTGTTATATATATAGTTCATTGTGTTTGTTTTGGTCCACGCAATATATTGGTTTTCAGTATAAATGATAACGATTTTTCCTGTATATATTTAATGTTAACTAGTGTCATGGTGTTTTTAACCATACTGCTTTTAGATAGAATTATAATTACACTACTGAATAAAATGTAATGTTTTGTGAGAGTGTATATTCAATATATACATTGTTGATTAATGGAAAAATACATTTCAGAGGTGACAAATGCAAAAGGAAAATTGACTGTGACTATGTGCATACAGGTGAAGAATGAGTGTGAAAATCCATTTACTGTGCAAGCCATAAACTGTGAAACACACAAAGTGTACTATCTCAAACAAACTCCATCAGATTCTGGCTATTGTTTGAGTAAGCATTATAATAATAATAATAATAATAATGATTATAATGAAATAAACAAACAAACAAACAAACAAAAAGAGCAAATAAATAAATAAATAAACTGCTCAGTTTCAGTAAAGTGACTTAATTTAACTAGGTTATTAATATTTCTACTTTGGAACCATCTGTTTATCTTTTAAATTAATGATACACTGATTTCATTTAGAAATCAGGTATTCATTGTTTATTTATTCTATACCCAATTGATTTTATTTTGCAGGTTCTGCAGCTAATGGTAAGTTGTAATGTTTTTGTTATTTATTATCATTCTCTAACCTAGTGAAAGGTTTTGATTTTGAGTTGAAAATCTACAAATTCTAGTTACCATTAAAATGTTCTTTTTGTAAATAAAAATAATGTGCAGTTTCATTTGTTTATACCATTAACTCATGCCAATAAGAAAGACCAGTAAAAAAGGAGGAATATGGTTATATTAATGTGGGTTTTAAAAAAAAAAAGAATGACAGTCATAATAATTTATATTTAAAAACCACAAACCAAAAAGATAATTTAAAAAAACAAAAACAGTAATGGATGGAATAAGTAATTCCAAAGTTGTTTCCTTGGTAATTCTTCTTTTTTTTTTTTGGTGGGGGGGTTGGTGGCATTGTGGATGATTTTACTTTTCTTGAATGAAAATACATCACAGAAAGAAAACTGTCTAATTTCCATGCACCTTTGACAGTATTTATTTTGGTTATACTTCACTATTATTAAACATTAATTTAAATGTGAGTATCAGTGAATAAAAGATGATGTGAAAGTATACAAAAGTTATGTATGCATGATAAATCATATTAACAGAAACAAACCTAAGTCATGTTGAAATATACAAGGTTATATTGCTTAATAAATGCTACATATTTATTTATTTCACTTGTTGTTGTTCTTATTCTTCTGATTATTATTATTATTCTTAATATTATTTTTAATTATATAGTTCCTCAGTTCTCCAACATACCTACCATTGGTTTGGATTTGGTTGAAAGATGGAAAACTGTTGAAGTTCAGTTTTTCCTGTAACTTTGAAAAATCTGCTGAAAATCTGTTCTACAAGATTTATTGGTATATTGATAACAAATTCTTATCTACTTCTGATCCATATCTCTGGCAGAACCAAGATCAGAACAACAAACTAAGTGAGACAACTCTGTTTGAAAAAGGCATAACCACTGTGGGTTTTTATGTGAGTAATATATAAACTATTTCTGTATTGTTTATTTTTTAATTTTATTTAATTTAAATTAATTTTTGTTTGTTTGAGAAAGATAGAATTTATTATTTTCCAAATATTGACATAATAATAGTAATAATAATAATATTGATGATGATGATGATTATTATTATTATTATTTTGTATATAATTCATTTTTTGCTTTGAATCATTTGCCCTTACTGTTTAACTAACTTGCATAATAATCATGATGATAATGCCTCATGCCATCATATGTCTTGTATGTATGGATGTCTGCATTTAATGTATTTGTGTTAATATGTTTATTTCTGCATAATTATATCTGTGTATTACTATTTGCATGTATGCATGGCTGTGATTTTGCATATTTATGTATTTTTATATGAACATGTCTGTGTTGCTTCTACATGTGTGTGTGTGTGTGTGTGTGTGTGTCCAGTGTATGGATGACATCATAATAATGTATATATGTATTAGTGTAAAATTCAAATATTCTGTTATAAATAATGAATATATATGAGTGAATTGATATGTTTTTATGTAATGTATTTATAATGTATATTTTTGTAAATTTTCAGGTAAGCTGTGGTGTAAGAGCAAGCTACAAAGAAGACTCTGAAGGCAGTAAACTGACTCTGAGCAAGGCTCGCTATGTAGGAATAAAGGTAAGTAGACACAAAAATAACATGTAGCTTGACTGGTTTTTATTTCTTAATCTGGTTTATTTAGAAATAACTCCAATGAAAGTTTAAAAAATTGATAGTTATTTAACATGCGTGAAATAGTTTATTATAAATGATAAATATATGAATTTACATTTCCATATATTACTCAGGAAAACAACTTATTTCAATTTTTTATTTCCAGCTTCTAACAACAACAATAAGTTTGAAACCTGGTGATACTGGTGAGGTCAAGTTCCAACTGACTGCCCCTTTTGGTTGTTTTAATAACAGACCATGTTCATTGGGAGTGACTCTTCTAGAAAATACTCAGATTAATGTATGTAAAGGAGAAATTCTCAAACCATCTGACTGTGTACAAAAAGTGAACAGCAAAGAATGGGAGAGAATACACAGTTTTACTGTCAAGATGAAAAATAATGTGAAGTCAGTTGAAAAAACCACTTCAACAATGACATTAAAACTTGGAACAGGAACATTTCTACATCACAATATCTGGTCCAGATATGATTCATTTGGAACTGTTATAGTATGATACAACATTTTTAAATTATTCTTTGAAAATTTGTTTCTAATATTACTGTGCTCTCTGCTTTTTTTTCCTGCCTTTTTTAAATTTTCGTTTTTTTAATTTTCTTTTTGAATTATTCTTTGAAAAAGTGTTTTCTGCCTTTTTCCTTCCTTTGTTTTTTTCAAATTTTCTATTTTTTAATATTATTATATCATTACTATTTAAAAACTTAGATCAAAGGATAACTGTTATTTAGTATTTATTTTAAACAATAGGGTGGCTCAGGGTTTGAGATATTTTGTTTTTTGATACTCATTAAAAACCTCTGCTAAATTTGAAATGTAGCTGTAAGCTAACAAACCTTGGACACCATTTTGTTTTTGTGTGTGTGTTTTTGCATCATTTCATGTTTTCATACACAATCACTTGGAAATGTCCAGAGGTTATATCTTAGTTAGAGTAAAGATATAATTTTATGTTTTAGGTTGAAACACATGTGGACACAACGATGATAGGAGGGAAAATATGCCATGCAGTCAGTGATCCTCATATGTTGACATTTGATGGCGTGTAAGTACATAAATGTTATAACAAATAGTTAATCTTCTTTGTTGTTGTTGTTGTTATTATTATTATTTTTTTTTTTCTGTGCATAATATTTACATTATTGCCACCAGATTTCATTTACAGTAAAATCACAAATTAATGGCCCCCTAAATTAACTTTTGTTAACAATAAAATCTTTCTATGTAATAAACACAGTTTTTCTTTTTACTTGATGTCACTAAAGATGAGAGGAGTAGCATAATCTTTGTTTGTGCTTGTTGTTTTCATCTGATCCCATTTTATAATCAGCAAAGGCTGCTATGAAGAAATAAATAACAGTTCCGTGGAAGTGGACTGTTTAAAAGATACTTTTTATGCAACTAGTTGAAATAAAAGTAGTATTTAATGCTGTAAATACTAATATTAAATTTGTTATTCCTTTATCTTTCTATTTTTATTAATTTTCATATTGTTTTTTAATTCCCAGATATTATGAACACCAGTACCTGGGAACTTTCACTCTCTATTCCAACATAAAACACCAAGTTGAGGTAAACAAAATTCATTTATAGACAATGACAAACATACAACCAGCAGAAAACATTAATAAAATAGTATTTAATTTGAACATGTGAGGTAATGAAAGAACTATCGTAAAAACTATTCTGTTTGCTTACAGGTGTATGTTTAGTCATAGTTAATTATTTTGGATTGTTAATGAACTATTGTGAGATCTCTTGGTATCATTACGAATATACATTAAAAAAAGCATTAATAAATGATCTGTCATCAGAAACTGATTTAATGAAAAAATATAAAATAGATAAAATATATTATGTTCTTGTAAGAAATCTTAAAACTTTATTATCTGCCTTACATATTCCTAATTAAAAATTCAGTTATATATGTTTTAATAAAATAAAAAAAAAAAAAAATAAATAAATACACCCTCAAAAACAAAGGTGAAAAAAATCCATATTTTTTTGCTGCCACTTACAGACGGTGTCTTTAC
The DNA here is from genome assembly GCA_012295275.1 of Chrysomallon squamiferum. Classification (NCBI taxonomy): domain Eukaryota; kingdom Metazoa; phylum Mollusca; class Gastropoda; order Neomphalida; family Peltospiridae; genus Chrysomallon; species Chrysomallon squamiferum. Next base: position 33,186,595 of record CM022671.1, on the reverse strand, counting down.
AATTTCACTAACTCCTTTATACATAACAGGTGCAGATAGAAACAACACCTTGTAACAATAACCGTGCTTTCTGTGTGTGTGGTATTGCTATACGAGCAGGAAGGTCTGTGTTTGTGGTTCAACGATGTCGTGGTCACAGAAGACTGGAATTCACTCTGTGTGATGATGTTGATGATGTCTTGGATGTCAGGAAGAAAAATGATGCTGATTATCAAGTAATAATAATAATATAAAAATTGAATAGAGGAATACATATATTATGTTGATCTGGACATTATGCTTGGTAATAAAAATAGTAAAACAGTGCAAAAATACATGACATTCAAAAGTGTCCAATTATGTACAATAATTATCATTTAGAGATTAATGTTTTGGTAGCTACAGTTATTCACTTCACATTTTTATTTTTTGTTTGTTGTATGTGAAATGAAAAAGAAAAAAAAAATGGTTTCCAAAATAATAATATGTAGACTTATTATTTTGTAGCAATACTTTATTATTAGCAGAAGTAGGTTTGTAAAATAAAATAATTACATTAAAATAAATAAAAGGTATTTTTTTAAAAATACATACAAATGTTTTTTTTAAAGTACTTGATTAATTCATTATTAAACATCATTCTCTGATTACAAACCAAAATACATGATATTTAAAAATGTCTAAATATGTACAGTAATTATCTTTTAGAAATTAATGATGTGGCAGCTACAGTAATATACTTGAAATTTTTATTTTTAGTTATATGTGAAAGGAAAATGGTGTCCAACATAATAATATTTAGTCTTATTAGTATATAGCAATACTTTATTACTAGCAGAAAAGGTGTCTAAAAATAAAATAATTACATGAAAATAAATTAAATGTTTTTTTTAAAAATACATTCACAAGTGTATGATTAATTCATTGTAAAACATATTGTCCTCTGATTACAAAGGTTTATTTAAACATTTACTGTTGGCAATAATATGGCTATCATAATAATAATAATAATAATAATAATAATAATAATAAAAGTAAAAAAAAAATTAAAATAAAATCTGTGTAGTTGTTTTCAGTAAAATAAAATCACTATAATATTTGTGTTTAACAGGTTTTGATTCCCACTGGAACACTTGTACATTTCCATGGAAGCCATTTATTTAATGTCTATATAACACCATCAGTTCATGACATTGAAAACAGTCGAGGACTTTGTGGCAAGTTTTCCAATTCACAGGCTGATGATTTTGTATTAAGAGATGAAACACAATCAACTCGGGGTCCTCAATTTTCCAACTCATGGAGGTATAATCACAGTAGTGTTGCTATTCTATTGCATCATTATAAAAATAAATCTTTCAATTATATTGCTAATAATCATAGATCATGTTGAAAATGCATGCTGGTGTATTAAATAACGTGTGTGAATTATAAGAGATTGTACGATTGTGCTTGACTGATTAATACTGACATATGACATATAAGTTTTATTGTAGGTTTATCCTTTTATCATTTGTTGAGTGATTTTTATTAACGTTTGGTATTTATGAAAATGACTTAAAGAAAACATTTTGTTGGGATGTATAAATGCTTAAGCAGACTATGATATTTTTTACCCAAGATACTGATACATTTGTCTTAGGGATTGTTTCTGTTTTTTATAATAAACAAATAACAAGTACCCATCAAATAGAGAGGATGACACTTCCCATATTTTCATAACACTTTTCTTTTGAAAAATTACACAATAAACAAAATCTTATAAATTATTATCAAGTTGTTATTTTTATTTTCAGGAATCTTTTTCTTTCATTTCTTTTTTCCTTTCATTTTTTTCTACATTTTAATGTATGAAATAATAGAATAAAAAGTTAAATGTTAGTCCCTCTTTGAAAGCTTTTTTATAGTCTTAACAAAGGTGGTATTGAAGAGTAGGCATTTAAAGCAATATTTTACATTTGTGTATTGTAGAGTGGACACTGAAAGCAATATTGAACATTTTTATATATATTGTTGAGTGGACAGTTAAAGCAATATTGAACATTTATATATTGTAGTGTGGACAGTGAAAACAACCTGTTTGAATCTAAGAACTATGGACAGTTGGAGAACTGGGATCAGGCTAAATCATACTGCAACTGCAGAAACTGTAAAAATCCACCATGTTCAGAAATTCTTTGTGGTCCAAAGCAAGAAGTAACAAACTGCAGAAAAGATCAGCCCAATAACGAAGTTCCACCAAATCCAAAACGATGTAAAATTCATGCCATAAAGAAAAGATCAGTCAGGAAACCAAAATATACTCCAAACCTAAATGCAGTTAGAGTGGAAAAGAGGGTAAGTGTTTGAAGACATAGAGAACACAAGTGTATATAAAAATCAGTAATAATATTATTAATTATATAAAATGCTTAAATATGCATATCCTTTATGATGTTAATTGTATTTATATCATTTAAAAATAAATAATAGATGCACAATAATCCAGTAATAAAATTAATATTTATAACTTATACAGCATTCAGAATTGTTTTGTTTGTATATCATTAATTTTCTATAATATAATTATTATTATAATAATTATGTATTAAAGATGTTTTGGTTTATTTTTGTATATTATTATAACTGTACTTAACAGGAGGCAGAGGCTTGGCTAAATGGATGGACCAATGAGTCTGCAACTGAATACTGTGAAAAACACTTGAAATTCTCTTCCTTCTGTACAACTGTCTAAAAACATCCCAGAGTTTAATATCATCAACAGCATTAGAGACTGTGTCTTTGACATCTGGGTAAGTCTGTGGTTTGTTGTATCTGGTACAGATTATAAAATCTGGATAAGTGTTTGTTAGTCCATCTGGGTTAGTCTATGTTCATTAGTAACTAATACAAACATTGACATCTGGGTGATTTTTTTATATTTTATTTTAGTACTACCTTGATATTTGGGTAAATTTGTATTGTTATCTAGTACAAATTATTATGTGTGGTAATTATAGAGCTGGAAATAAGCCTAGTGACAACTACTGGTAATATATATTTCAAACTATTTTAAACTTCTGAATGTTATTAAAATTAGAAAGTTTTCAAACTGCTTTTCTACCAAAACTTAACAATCCTTTTTTTTTCTTCTAAATTTATATTATTAATTGTTTTCATATTTTACATTAAGGCAACTGGTAACACAACTTTTTTCTATGCTGCTGTCGATGCTATTGAAACATTTACGCGGGAAATGGTGGTCATGAACTCCACTTATCAGCAGAAAGAAGAAGATGGGGAATCATTGCTTGACCAAGTTTTCAGAGTCACCTGTTCGAGTGGTTGTTCAGGACATGGAGTCTGTATCAATGGTAGAATTTATACATTATATTTTACTTGTTGTACAAGCAGATAAATAAAAGTGCATGAACATTTCTCAAAATGTTTATTATTTGATTTTTTTAAATGAAAGGGTTTTGATGAATGATGCCACAGTAATCAAATGTCATTGTTTTTCAAAACACACACACACATATTCCTTTATTTTACAGTCTTGAGTCTAATTCAGAACTTTGAAAAAGAAGAGCAATGTTTAAAAATCAGTAAAAATAATGTTACATTGAGGTGTAATCCATTTTACATTGTGTGTATATGTGTGTGTATTATTTGTGGGTGTGGGTGTGGGTAGGTGTGTTATAGGTTTAAACTTTAAATCTATTTTTCTATCTGCTTGGGTATTATAATTTGTCCCTTTTTTCTACAACAGGCTCTTGTAACTGTAACGAAAACTTCTCAGGACCAGATTGTTCTGTTGATGTGTTGTCTCCTCCAGTGATAAGTGAAGTAGATTTTGGAGGTCTTTGTGATCTCAATGAAGACTCCTGCACTGAAATAACTTTGTTTGGAGACACTTTTGTTGACAATCCTAGTGCCATTTGCAGATTTCGAGGTGTTAAGGTATCTATCATTAATGCTCACTTTGTTTGAATTATTGCACAGTAATTTATACTACTGTTCAGTGGATTCCAGAAGAGGGGAAACTTTTCATATAATAATTATTTATCAATGTTTTTTGTTATTTTTTTTCAGGTATAGTTTAAATATAGATCAAATTATTGGTGCATTTTCATACTGTTTTACAAAAAAAATAAAACTTTTTTGTTTACCACAGGAAAAGGAGGATGATGTTTCTGATGCGTCCAACACACACTCTGTAACTGCTCATGTAGAAAATATTTTCCAAATTAACTGTGGCTTCCCAGTTCTTCGAAACAAGAGATCAGTACTTGGAGCCCCAGCAGTGGATGATCCTCTTGCTTACCTTGTTTCTGTGTCCAACAACGGCATTGTGTACAGTGAGGAGAGCGTAGTTGTTATCTACAACTCCACTTGTCAAACGTGTAAAATTGTCAACAGTACTGTACAGTGTACAGTGGCAGTTAGTACTTCATATTTTTACATAGCAGCAGAGTATGAAAGTATATCTTTCACATTACAAATCTGACACACACACAAAGAGAGAGAGATAGAGAGAGATAGTATTTTATTTATTCACTTATATTGATTTATTTTTAAATTTATTCAGTGATAATTATTTTGAAATGTTTAAAAGCATGAATAATAAATGTCTATAAATTATGTCATTATTTTTTTTGCATATTTGCAGGAGGATTACTGTACAGTGCATGGTCAGTGCATTCAGAAAGGTGGAAGATTCCCGTACAGTAACTGTTTGGTTTGTGACATTCGTGGTGACAAAAAATCGTGGCAAGAAGATCTAACTGATGCTAGTAAGTACTTTTTTTGTGTTCTTTTCTTTTTATCTTTTTTTTTTTTTTTTTTTTTTAAATATTTTATTCTCAAATATTAATTAGATAAATAGAAAGACATTTGGAGAGAGAGAGAATTAGAAAATAGAGAAAGAGTATAAGAACAATAGTGAGCACATGTAACTACTAAGTGTGAGTAGAACAGTAATGGAAAATATAATATAGAGAAAAAACTGACTCAAAGAGAGTAATATAAAGATACAGCATAACACAATGACAAGGATTACAGATGTTTAAAATGATGGTATTTTTTTTTTTTTTTAATATAGTTTCAGCTTCTTGTGTGATAAATATGGAATATATTATAAAATTTCAGGTGAACTGAGTAAAATACTATTTATCTTTTTCAGCATGTGGTGCAGCAGTCCCATTTGTCCAGTGGTGTGTGATGATCATTTCAGTAGTTATCATATTTGTGTTTTGAAATATTGGTTTTACTACAAGTGTGGTTTTAATCTTTATAATTATATAACTGGCTTATATGTGTGTGCGTATCTTTTACTTTAATTCTGTTATAGTTTAAAGCTCTCAGGCTGACTAAGGAATGGGTACATAAGAAAATTCATTAAGCACTGTTTATTCATTGAAAATATCTGTAAAGAATGAACACATAATGATGTGATAAAGTGATAATTAACATCTTATAATTAAAATTAATATGTACATGACAGAGTCATAATTAGACCTGATGATCAATTACCTGTAGGCCTGCATATGTGATTATGTGATGCTTTAACATGTTTATAATTATAGTATTGATAGTTACATGTATCTATGTAGTAATGTGATATTTTTGTAATGCAGTGATAACATAGCATGATCATATAATATGTTGGTGTAAAACATAACAATAATGCCATAAGCTAACATTTAATTTCTTTGGGGTTTTTCTCAGTATTTTATAGGTGAGTATTATTAACAAAATTTGTTTTGTACAGACCATTAAAATTAATGAATGAAACCTGTGATAGTTTACTGAGGTTGGTACATACAAAGCAATCTGCCGAGAACACCTTGTGTATAGATGTGAGAGAAAAAGTGTCTAAAATTATGTAAAAATACTATCACTATGATTACTATGTATGTTTTGTGGAAAATAAAATATTTACCATGTTATTGGTTCTTTGTAATTAATTTTTGCTAACATGTTATAGATTTCTTTAGACAGAGCATCAGTTAAATAAGCCTTTGATGTACCTAACATGGGTTTGGAGGTTGAATAGGAAATATTCTAATGGGCTTTGACCTTATTTTGAATACTTGCTTCTTTTTGTAAAATGCCAGAGATAATTTTCTTGTACCTGACATAAAGTTAAAATAAATGTTATAATACCATATGGTATTGTTTGTTAGTGAATGTATTTATTAGCAGCAAAGAGTCATTCACATTTACCATCTCTAAAGTAGGAAAAAGCAAATCTCTCTCTCTCTCTCTCTCTCTCTCTCTCTCTGTCATTGTTTCTGTTCAGATATTGTGTGTATGTGTGTGCGGGTGTTTTGCAAAAAACAAACAAAAAATATAAATATGAACAAATTGAACTCCCCCGCCAAAAAACCCCACCTCCTAACAAAAACTTTTATATGCCTGTATAAACATCTATATATGTGTGAACATGTATATTCGTACATGCATAAATACATATTAGTCATCATAAGCAGACATATATATTACATATGTATTAAGATATAGCTGAGGTAGCAAGATGGAAAAATAAATTTTATAACCCAGTAAGTGACCTCTCAGACAGACTCTTGGTGAAAGGAAACTTTAATTAGGCTAAAGACTAAAAGCGGTTTATAGCCTGTCAGTTCAAGAGTCAGCGGTCCTTAGGAAAGCATTACGTGTTTGTTAAGAATGCAGTCGACGCGCATTACGTAACGAAATCGAGACGAAGCGTAGTGACAAACCAGAACGTCAGTTATGTTACGATGTCCAAACATTTCGATCATCTGTTTAAAGTGATTGCTGTCGGCGACAGTGGTAAGTGTACGCTTCATAGCTGGTAAATAGTCAGTAAATAGCAGTTAGAGAAGTTATTTTAATTTTCATTAATGTTATGATGTCATCTGTTTGCCTAATACATTATTATTATACAGTTATTATAGTTATTTAGTTATTACAATGCAGTGTATTATTGACTAGTTTATTCATCCACTCATTATGTTTACCATGACAAGTATACAATCAGTGACAGAACAACACCAAGTGGAGAGACAACTGTCATTTATATTTTAATTACATACATCTTGGTCATATTAGGTTTGATTCTTCAGCCTTTTAATTGTGTATGTTGAATTAATGATGTTCAAGTATTTATTTTATTCTTAAATCTTTGAAATAATCACTCTTGTTTTCTTGTTGTGGAGTTGGAGTATGATATATTTTAAAATACTTCAATATGTTTGTGTTTTTATTTAAATGTTTATTTGTTAAAGCCTGGTATTGAAATTTTAATAATGTTAATTTTTTATTACAAATATTATAAACAGTATTATAAAGATTAATATACATAAATAATTTTTTAAATACCATTCTTTTATTTTCTTCTTTGATAAGACAGACAAAAAATAAAAGATAAAAAATTAAATAATACAGGAAGAAAAGACCTTCTTTCAGTTAATACTAAATAATTTTATATTAATATTGCAAATCAAATTAATATTTTTGGGGTAAGTATATAAATGTTACTGTTTTGTTTTAGCATGGTCGTCTCATTGATCTTTGTGAACCCAGTCACAAAAAGTACCAGGTGGCCATCACCAAAGTTCTTGGCAAGTACATGGACGCCATTGTGTGTGACTCAGAGAAAACGGCCAAGGACTGTATTCAGTACATGAAAGAGCAGCGCATATAACCTGAAACTTTTTCCCCTCTTGACTACCTGATGTGCGACCATGTAATGAAAAACTGAGGTAAACTATTGATTTTAATGTGTCTACAGATACAGTGATGTTGATTAATTCCAGCTGCTGTAAAAAGTATTTCTCTCAGCATCTTTATGCTGTTTAAATTACATTTGAAATCTAATTAATCTTTCAATTAAAATAAGGAGAATTTCTATTTAAATTAAATAAATAAATTATTAAATAATGTTAGAAAACATAAATATATAAGTTAAATAATTTAGGAAATTTTTAAAACATTTTTAAATGGAAATGAAATAAACAGAAATAATAAGATTTTTATAATTTAGAATTTTCAGACTACATGTAAATAGTAACAGTAGTTTTAATACAAAGATTAATGATATTTTATAATGCTGTTGTTGCAGAAAGTGTCGAAGATGCTCGAAGAGTTGCTCTTGACAGCATAGAAAGACACAAGGTAATCAAGGCCTGATTATTAATAAAAATCATTGTGTTTGTGATATTTTAGTGGTTTAGATTTTGGTGAAAGTTTCATGTTTTGTTGATTATTTTTATTAACTGGCTATTGAAATCAAATTGTATTAATAATTTTCACAAGGTAGTCTTCAGAAAATTCAGGAATCTTTGTCGAGAATTGAACCTAGATATGATCAGAATTGGCAATTGTTCAACCAAGTGTTTATGTTACTGTTTTTGAATCTTTCATGATCAGTGTTTACCTTTGCTTACTTCAATTTTGAGAGTGTTTTTTGTAATGTTTAATTACAAATTAATATTTTTATTATATATATATATATTTATATAGGTTTTTTTTTTTTTTCTCCAGTATGCTGCTTTGGATGGCACACAGTTCCAGAAATCTGGTGTTATTTCTGGTAACGAACTATTGTTTTATTTTTTTATTGTTATTTATAAGTTGTATTTTCAGAATAGGTTGAAGCATGATCTTATTTTAAAAATATGTAATTACATAGTTGCATCACTGTACATTAAAATTAATCCTTCATGCATGTTGGATTTATTTATTCATTATTTTGAATTCTATTTTATTTTAATTTTTATTTTAATTTATTTATTTATTTATTTATTAATTAATTATTATTATTATTATTATTTCAAATTATTATTTTTTACTATATATTTATTTATTTATTTATTTATTTATTTTTATTATATTTTTTCATATAAAAGAGGATACAATAATGGTTATGAATATATTTAATAGATGACAATAAACTTCTTTCATTCAAACAGGCAGACACAAATATATGCAAGCAGTTCATACAAAAACAAGAATGTATAAGATACACACATACAATTAACATAAAGCAGCACATATCTGGATAACATTTTTGTCTTTGCTGATTTAACACTTGAAATGCTGTTTTGCTTTAATTTGCTACTGTTTTCTCTTTTCAGCAAAACAAACAACTTCAGCAGAATGAGAAAGATTTAATGGTGTATAGTGAGATGGTGAAATCATCTGATGTGTGTAAAATTTAAAAGTTTTGAATTACCCACCTAATGTTAGATTTTTGTGATTTTTATAGCATTATTTGAAAGATGATCAGTATTTAAAAAAACAAATCTACGGTTATTTTTTTAATTGATTGATTTACTTTTCTTTCATGTTGAGATAACAGGACAGAAATGAATAGAGCAAAAACTGAACTAATAAAATTTATAAAGTAAAGGTTGACTTCTTCACTTTATATTTGTGACTGAAACAGATTTCAAAAATTATATTTTGAATGATTTATTTATTGTGTTTTTATTTATTTTATTTTATTTTATTTTATTTATTTATTTATTTATTTATTTATTTATTTATTATTAGTTTTTTTATTCCATAGCCCAAAATGGGAGAAATTGACACAAGAATGTTTGAGAGGGGAGATCATTTAAAATGGCTGAAAGACAAAATGGACCATGCTGAAGATGAAGTTTTTGCTAACATCAGGTAATTTTTTAACATATTTTTTCATTATTTGCTGTTATTATTATTATTATTATTATTATTATTGTCACCATTTTATCATTTTTTTATTTTAATTTTTTTTTATTTATAAATTGTATTTTCAGAATAGGTAGAAGCATGATCTTATTTTAAAAATATGTAATTACATAGTTGCATCACTGTACATTAAAATTAATCCTTCATGCATGTTGCATTTATTTATTCATTATTTTGGATTCTATTTTATTTTAATTTTAATTTTAATTAATTAATTAATTTATTTATTTATTATTATTATTATTATTTCAAATTATTATTATTTTTTTATTATTTATTTATTTATTTATTTATTTATTTTTATTATTATTATTAATTTCATTTAAAAGAGGATACAATAATGATTATGAATATATTTAATAGATGACAATAAACTTCTTTAATTCAAACAGGCAGACACAAATATATGCAAGCAGTTCATACAAAAACAAGAATGTATAAGATACACACATACAATTAACATAAAGCAGCACATATCTGGATAACATTTTTGTCTTTGCTGATTTAACACTTGAAATGCTGTTTTGCTTTAATTTGCTACTGTTTTCTCTTTTCAGCAAAACAAACAACTTCAGCAGAATGAGAAAGATTTAATGGTGTATAGTGAGATGGTGAAATCATCTGATGTGTGTAAAATTTAAAAGTTTTGAATTACCCACCTAATGTTAGATTTTTGTGATATTTATAACATTATCTGAAAGATGATCAGTATTTAAAAAAACAAATCTAGTTATTTTTTTAATTGATTGATTTACTTTTCTTTCATGTTGAGATAACAGGACAGAAATGAATAGAACACAAACTGAACTAATAAAATTTATAAAGTAAAGGTTGACTTCTTCACTTGATATTTGTGACTGAAACAGATTTCAAAAATTATACTTTGAATGATTTATTTATTGTGTTTTTATTTATTTATTTTATTTTATTTTATTTATTTATTTATTTATTTATTTATTTTTTATTTATTGTGTATTTACTATTAGTTTTTTATTCCATAGCCCAAAATGGCAGAAATTGACACAAGGATGTCTGAGAGGGGAGATAATTTAAAATGGCTGAAAGACAAAATGAGCCATGCTGAAGATGAAGTGTTTGTTAACATCAGGTAACTTTTTAACATATTTTTTCATTATTGCCGTTATTATTATCTCCATTTTATCATTTTTTTTTATTTCGATTGCTATTATTTTTAATTTATTGTTTCTAAAACATAATAATAAAAGAAGCATGTAAATATAATTTAGTATACTGCATACAATTCATGTTTCCACAATTACTCCATAAGCCATGCTGCCCCCTTAGTTACTGTTCAAAATCAAGTTTTATTTTAGTTTTTATAATGCAAAATATAAAGCCAGTTATATTCTTAAAAGTAAATACAAAATTGAAAATTGATTTGAAAAGACAGCTGATACTCTATAAATAACTGATATTTACTAGTTTCATATACTTGAAAAAGATTAAATCTGCAATACATAACAGTATGAAGAAATTAGAAAAAAGGGAAAATGTCATATTATTATATTTTATTAATAAAAAAAGATGGCTTCCACAAACAAAACAAAAAAGTAACCGATGTGAAATAAAACATTTAGTAAGATTATTTGTTAACACCATCACAATTTTTGTTTTGATGTTTGTTTTAAGTGTTCAGATCTGCTTTGCTTAGATATTAATATTATGCATTACTTTGTTCAGCTTCATAAACCTGTAACATACATTTCCCAATTTGTTACTTAAATATTAGTTTATTGTCAGGTAAAATATGTATGTTAGTGTCAGACTTCATAATAAATATTTAAATCTGAGTTGTCTGTTTTACATCCCAGTTTACTTTCTTTATTTAATTTGTAATAAAGCTATACTTACAAATCGGATTTCAAGTGAAATTAATCTTATAGAAATTAATTCTAATGTAATTTGTATTTTGTTCAGTAAGAATTAAACTGTAATAAATAATACATTAATAAATGGCATGAAATAATATATATTTAGGTTTTAATTAATACCATTTCTTAGTATACTTGGTAACATAAAAAAGTAAAAAAAAATCCTGGATCTGTCTCAAATATTTTTAATTTGTTTATTAATTAATTAATTAATTTGTTTATTATATATATATATTTTTTTGTATATTAACTTATTTCTGTTATCAGAAACAAATGACAATTTAGACATACATACATAGAAGAATGTTTTGTTTCAAACAAAAATAAGCAGTATAACAAGAACGCACAAAAGTATAAATATAAGAGAAAAAAATTATTAAATTTGAAAGTCCATAAAATAACATCAAAATGTATAACAGTATCATAAATCTATCATGTAATATAGTGAATTCTAAAAAAGGCACAAAAGTCAAGAATTCAGATGGAAATAAACCTTTCTAAAAAAAGAAATTGACATTATTAATTTTTTATTCACTGCTTCTAACAAAATCTACAAGCATACAAATATTTAATTCAGGAAGTTTGATTTTGTCTTGTTACATCCACTGACTTTACAAATGTTAATTTATTTTCAAATGTATATTTAATGTGATGTATGTATATTAAAAAAAATAACAGTAATAAGCTATTAATACGTACGTTTCTGTCTTCGGATCATACATATTGTTTTATTTAAGTATAACTGATACCTTGTATTATTTACATCACACGAAATCTGACAATAATTGATACCTAATAATAATAATAATAATAATAATAATAATAATAATGTAATTTAAAAATGAGAAAATTCATGAAGTCATAAAATAAAATGCAAAACAAATGTTACAAAACAGAATATCACAGACAGTGATAAAGTCGTATTTTATCTTTGGCTCTATATAAACTAATAGACTCTATGCAAACAATAATTCTAATAATAATTATGTTTGCTTCTTCGATTAATTTAATTTAATTTTATGTCATCAAAGTGGAAACAGACATAATCAGCTAATCATTCCAGTTTTCAAACACAAGTATTTTGACAGTTAACTCGATAGTTTCGGTATGGATGGCTGTCGTTTATCTCATGTTAAACTCTTTCACAAGACAGAGATGATTAACACCGACATCATCATCACGCACCACTGGACGAACACAACAGCCGCTCCACATGCTAAAAGAATAGTTTATAATAATAGTAATATCAACAACAACAATAATAATAAAAACAAATTAAATACATACACACATACAGATAGATATAGGTATATAAATTTTAATGTATTACTGTGGCGCATTCCCCCCCCCACAGATTTATAACTTGATAGATTAAGTTATTTTCTGTGTTAAAACCTGTCTATTTGATGACTAAGTTCTGTTTTTTTTTTTTTTTTAATTTACAGATGCTGCACCATAAGAAATGTCTGTATCATAGGAGTCGACAGTATGTATGCATGTGAGTCTGTATATATGTATTTGTGTGTGTGTGTGGGGGGTGTATTTTGTGTACGTTTGTGGTGGGGAGTATACACATTTTGACAATCACAGTCTTAAAATAATAATAATAAGAAGAAGAAGGAGGATCTTACTTGGATCTATTTGCCAGGTTTTGCCCACTTCAGAGGATGAACACACCAAACAGCTGTATGGCACACACTTAGAACCAATCTCATTACACTCTCCATTAGGAACACAGTAATCCTGCATGAAAAACAGCGAATTCCTAATTTTGTTATTTTTGTTAACTGAACACCAAGCTTTACTAACAATAAAATACAATAGTATTACTAATCGTAATAGATTTCTGGATTCTGTTACTTTCTCTTATTTCAACGATAATAATCAAACATATTTTGGTTTTGTTGATTTGTCAAAATAAATATTAAACAAAGAAAGAAAAGAAAACCCCTACAACCCCACGAAAAAAAAAAAAAAAAGAAGAAGAAAAAAAAAAAGCCCCAACAACAGTTCAACAGAATTATGATATGTACTTAAGAGAAAATACAAAGAGATTACGGAAACATTTACCTTGATGTCAAAGAACACTGGTTGTCCGAAAACTGGCACACTTCCACCTGGCAGGTCTTCATAGCTTAATCGTACGCCACACGTTATCTTAAAAGATAATTTTACATGAAAATCAAATTAAAAACGAAACAAAAAAAACAACAAGAACACATCATCATATAATACAGTTGAACCACCTTATCCACACACACACACACACACACACACACTCAAATAAATGATTAAAACAAAAAAATTTCGACTTGAAGCAGCACGGCAAACTTGTTTGTGAGATCTGCTGAAGAATACGCCATTATGCGACGTAACTCGCGGACCCCCTGCATACATATTTATTTTATAGTTACTCACGTTGAAACTTGTTGTTGTGATACATTCATTCATCGCTGCCTCTTCGATCAGTTTGTTATTTTTCTCTCGATCTAACCAATGGTGTGAGCTAGAAGCATAACAGTATGTGTCGTTGATGTACCAGTACACAGTATAGTAGACGTCGTCGTTGTCATGTTTTTCATAATTACATGAAACATTTGAAAGTTTGTTAACTACTTTCAGATCGGCTTCGATGACTGGAGTTTTTGTGTACGTGGGCACTGTAAATAAACAAATAAATAAATAAAGAAAGAAGATCTTCATAATAACGTAATTCTGTTATATAAAACAAAATAAAAAACATTACTTTTATTTTATGAAATATTACGAAATTTTATAGAAAGTATTTTGTTTTGTTTTATTTTATTTATTTATTTAGTTATTGCTTTCTTGTTACTGTTCTGTGGCGACACACGCACACACACGTGTTTGTATATGAATATATGGTATACTATCTATTTTAATGCGGAAAAGTGTTTCAACTTACCGTTTATCTGAGCACCTAAATAAAAGCAAGAATAAACTATTTTAACATAATCATTAAATAAAATATAATAAAAAAAAAATAATAATAATAATAATAATAATAATAAAGTTAACAAAACAGAAACGTTTAATATAATAATAATATTAACAATAAGTAATTTGAAATATATCCGTATATCTTTCTTTCAATTTATCAATCTATATTTCTCTCTGTTTATCTCTCTGTTAATGTATCTATCTGACTATTTGTGTCTCTATTCCTGTGACGAGCATATTTACATTTACTTAATCTCTTACCGAGACAGTAGACAGAATCAAGGGGTGTTCTTGTGAGAAAATAAACAACGTGAGAGTCGCAGTATTTTGCTTTCACCACAAACGACGAAGAACAGTTTTCTAAAACATGTATACACATTGTTACGTCCACTGTTCCATCATCGTTGGTTACATCTGAAACTGAGTAAGGAAACGGCTGTCATTTTTCTTTTGTACGAAATCATTTTGCGTTTATGGCTGTGGTTACTTGTATGTAAATATGTGCGTATTAATTTGCTTTTTTTGTGTTTTATTTATTTATTATTATTATTGTTTTATTTTTGGGGGGGTTGTATGTGTTTATGTATATATGCATGTATGTATGAATGAATGTGTATGTGTGTTTGTTTGTGCGTGTGTTTTTGTATCCCTTTTGTATCTATGTAAGGAGGAGGATGTATGTATGTATGTATGAATGTTTGAAACTGATATTTTATAAAATGCATATACTAATAAAGAAATTATAATAAATTAATAAATTAACAAATTGATTATCGAATTTTTAAATTTTGGATAATGGATATATGACCTCTAACGAATTTTGGCTAAAATATTTTTTTTGATTTAATTTAAATTTTTTTATTTTATTATAATTATATTTATTATTATTATTATTTTTTTTTTTTTATTATTTAATATCGGAACTTTTAATGCTACTGAATAATTATTAACGGTGTTAGTGTCAATCTGCTTACCTTCTTTTGCCCAGATAGGAAAATAGGTACCACACACAAAACGTGGAGGCATTACTGAGGTAATGTTTAATTTACTTCCATACCATGTTTCGTCCAAGTATCTGTCAGAAAAGCGAGACTGGTCAGTTCTGAGGGGGTAATTTGTATCCCGTCTTTCTTCGTTGGGAAACTTAGTGTAGTCCTCGCAGGGATCTCCTACAGTAAATGATTAAATTAACATCACTTTGTCTCAAGAGTATATTTTTTAAATAACAACTGTAAGCAAAATTATAAGAAACAGTCATATAAGTATCAACTGCAGCTTTAAATATATCTTTATGGGAAAAAAACCCAAAAAACAAAGATACGAAAAAACGATGAAATCATAACGAATTTAATAAGTCTTTAAATATTAATAAATAGAAAGCACAGACAAAAACAGTATTACATAACAAATTAACCTTTACGTAACATAAAATCATAAAGAAGAGTAAACTTAAGAAAACAAAAAAGAAAAAGTTAAATAAATAAATAAATTAATTAATTAATAACAATAACAATAACAACAACAACAACAATAACAATAACAACAAAAATAACAAATGTTAGCTACGTTACCTTCAGTGAAGGTTATTGAATATATAAATATGTCAAAATAAACCACATAAATAAATAAATAAATAAAAGCACATTATTAGATACATATTCTTTGACATAGTCATAAATAATAATTGAATGCATAGTTAAAAGCAAACAAAACAACAATATTAGGTATAGATAAAATTAATATATTTATATCTTATTTCAAAATAAATTATGTACATTACCTTTCATAAAACATAAATAATGACTGGATCTGTGTTTTGAAAAACGTAAATAAAGATGTTAGCTACATTACCTTCAGTGAAGACGATGCTAACAAGAAAGAAGATAAAAACTGGGAACGCCATGGACGGATGAAATCCCGAATCTTACTTCAATAATATCTGTTCCTCACTGTCGCTAATAAAAAAAATTAAAATATATAAAAATAAAAAAATATTAAAAAACTGCATGGATCCAGTTTTCAAATTATATAATCTAAAATTAAACAACTCCATAGCGACGAGTAAATTCATCGATCAAATTCTGACACGTTACCTTCCTTTTTCATTGAAAAACAGTCAATATAAAGCTCCTTGTGTTTGCCTAGTAATCTGAAACTGACAACCAGGAAATTGTAGAGTTGTTTAATACAAAGGGTCAAGTACAATGTGCCTATGTGCCTGTATCTGCCTGTTTGTTCATATTATTAATGCTATTTATATAGCAGCAAACACGCACAGACACTCCCCTACACATACTAATTCAGAAGTTACGAACTTTAAAATAAAAACAAATTAGATAGATAGAATGAGTTATTATATCATTATCCTTCTTCTATAAATACTCGTGTCCAATTATCTGACCCTGCATTTTTTATTGATTATGCATTAACTTGAAATGTGGATTTGATGACATTTCATTAGTTAATGTGATAGACTGAAACACAACACAGCAAGAACAATTCTCAACAATGATACTTTTGTATTTAAAACTCATATATGGAAGGTAGCAATATAAGTACTTTTTCACTAACTCTGTAGAATGAGTTGATTGGTTAGATGAGCTGCACATAATTAGATAACATGGTTATCCCTAAGGCAAATATTATAATGTGTACCATTTCTGACTGTGGAAAGATCCATGTAATAATTTATATACATATAAATATAGCTTGTATAATAATACACATCTACTTAACTTGCTTTCAATATTACAGATAAATAATTTATTTACAAAGAGTTATTCTTGAAGTGGCCGTAGTCAGAATCTTTATTTATTTTTTACATATTTTCATATCACCATGATACATAACGTAAATATTTTACATCCAGTAACCATTAATATTATAACGTGTTATAAGTGCTTCTTAACCTGGTGAATTAATTTATATTAGATGGGAATGAAATATGCAGGGTGAATGTCTTAATTAACTAAGATTTGGGGTTTTTTTTGTTCCAAAAAAGAAAGAAAAATAACAGCATAAGAAAACATTGTTTCTAACAATCTATTCTATTTTATAAACCTGTTACTTATTAACATTACTATGTCTCTCATAGTTTTGTTTGCATCTTTCATTCAGTTACTAAGTAAACTAATCACCGAAGAAAATGCAGTATACAGTTTCAGCCAGTATACAGTTTAAACTGATTCTAATATTTTCAGTCAGTGACTAAGTATGACTTCTGTATACTATACACTGAGTTTCAGTTAATGATTTTAAAAATATACTGAAAATGTCACAAACACTAATCAAAATATGACCCTGACTAAATAATTTTAATTAAAATATTACATAAAGTAATCAATTTCAGTCAATGACCAAATAAATTTACTGAAAATATCACATAAAAGATACAAATTCAGTCAGCGACTATGTAAATAAGCTGATCGAAGACGACACTTAAAGTATACAGTTTCCGATATTTGTATTTTAATATGATTATTGTTGTGTACATACATACATACATACATACATACATACGTACATACCACACACTTACATACATACATACATACCACACACATACACAAACAAACACAATATATATATATTATTTTTACTTTATTGTTTTTGGCTTTATTGAATTACGGTAAAGTAATACTACTACTACTACTACAACTAATAATAATAAATAAATAAATAAATAAAACTCGTCAACTGTATTTCATCAAAGTATTTCATTAGTAAATGTCTCATCTAGAGTGAGATTATTCCACGGTGGTTTCTATAATAAATAAAACAGGTATTTCCCTTTCTTTTTCATCTAATTAATTAACGTAGTTTACGTTATGATGCTGATACATATATATCAGGAGAGAGAGAGAGAGAGAGAGAGAGAGAGAGAGAGAGAGAGAGAGAGAGAGAGAGAGAGAGAGAGAGAGAGAGAGAGAGAGAGAGAGTTTACTGGTATGGTGCTTATAAAAGATTCTTGATATAAATCGATATGAATAGACAAATGAAAGATTGGTTTCCTCTCTGAAAAATCATTATATTAAAATCATAACTGACACCTAATAATGATGATTATGATGATAAAATAAAAAAATCATTCTTTTGCCTGAAGGAGAAAACTTGTTTTGGTATGGGAATATTTTCCAACCATTCGTGGTTCGTTTTATATAATCTGACTTCAGGAACACAATCTCATTTTGAAAACAGTTTATACCACCAAAGAAAACAAAGGTGGTAACTAGGATCTGTTGAAGGGCTGATAAAATCACATGATTGGAAAAGGTAACCAGGATGTTTTATGTGAGCGTCACTTATAAGAGACGTATACAATCACATACATACTGAAAGAAGATACTGAACTTATCCGTCAATGGAGTTCGGTGTTTTTATCATTCTTGTTAGTGTGTTCTACACTCAAGGTAACGTAACGACTGTTTTTATTTAGTTGCCTCAAAGCACAAAAAACATTGTTATATTAAAGAAAAAATTAATAGGTGTAATTAAAAAATACATTTATGCGAATAAAATATTAATTTTGAGCTATTCCATTAAAATAAATACCAACGTCCTACTTTGTTTTCGAATATTATATAAATAAATTCTGTTTTGACATTATTATATATGATTGCTATGTAATTTATGCTTTTAGGAAGGAGAATTTTAACACATACACTCACACACGTGCCAAGATCGGGAGAACATCATTTAGACATTTTCTGTTAGCAATTCTTTATAATTTCGCATTCAAAACTCCATGCACAATCATTATCTTCATTCTATTCATTATTATTTCTTAGTTATTAATTATTTAACTTGTTTACTAATTTTAATACATATTTACTTAAAATTATGTCTGCATAAAATAAATAATAAAAAAATGGTTGTCTCTCCATTCATCAATCTCTCTACCTACCTCTCTCTCTCTCTCTCTCTCTCTCTCTCTCTCTCTCTCTGACTGTTTGTCTATCAGTCACTAAAAAGAGAAAATCTAAATTATACTCTGGGTACAGCAATAATAAAGAAAGAAAGAAAGAGCGAATATAGCATAAACGTTTTGTTCACCTCAAGTGATTTTCACGTTTCATTCTCTTAAAATTAAATATATATATATATATATATATATATATATATATATATATATATATCATTGGCGTAACTACACTGAGGCAAATGAGGCATATGCCTCATATCGAAATTGATATTATTATTTCATACCACATTCAGCAGCTTTTCACCGTTTTGAGCAATAAATATAATTTATACAAAGAGGCATCGAATTTGTATATTTGTCATATTAAAACAAAATAATAAAAGACTCATATTTATTAAAGAATAATATCTAGTAATGAGGCCTTTTACCCCAAAGCTGGGACAAAAGGCCTACGATGGGAACTTTTACCCCATGTACAACTATAATGTATGAACTATCAACTTGTTATTGCAAACTACAAGTTATATGAAAACTTAATTATTCAGTTATAGATGTAGTAAGATATAAAATAACACTTCAAATAACAATGAATCAGGGAAGTTAAACACGTCCAGGTAAAGTCATAAACTTCTTAGTTACTCGTCTTCATCTTCATCAGAGTCACAGATTTGACAAAAGTAACTTGACAAAAGTATTCTCCTGTTGTACATGCTTCGTGATAAGTCAAACACTGGATCCAGTTTTCTCTGGGTTTGCTGTTACTAAAAGGTTTACCACATACTAAACAAGACCAGACTTGCTTACCAGAACTTTGGTCTTCAATAGAAAATTTGATCTTGCTTTTATTCTTTCCTTTGCTTTGACATTTTCCTTTCCTTCTAAATTTTGTATATGGTGAAGATGGCCTTTTTTTCCGCCTTTTCTCTTTTACGTTTTCCAGTACGTTTTACTACCTTGACAGGCTGGCATAACTCAGCCAAGTCTGAGGTGACAGTTGAGATGGCAGATGAGGATACAGCTGCAGTTTCAACAGATGTTGATTCTTGCCTATCTCGTTGCGGATTTGAATCTGTTCCTTTTAGTTGTTGTGGCTGTGGTTCTGGCTTATCGGTTAACTGTGCAGCTATGAAGTTTTCATCCATAAAGATGCTATAGTTTAAAGGCCAAAATCACTGACTGGTTTAAACCAAAATACTTTTGTTCTGCATGTCAGACCGTGACAGGCACTCCATTACTTTCTCTTCTAATTTAATGTTAACCTACATTCTTGTTGAATTTTAAAATATAAATGTGCAAAACAAAATATTAGGTAAGTCCATACATACACTTATCTAGGCCTATTTTTTCTAATGGCTTTCTTATTGTGCACAAACAAAAGAAAAATACTAAAACAATATCCATACAAATATGATTAAAAGACTATTATATTGCGTTAAATGGCCCTCCTGGAGCGTTTTATCCCCAAGATGGTGGGGGCCTCTTAAACTAAGAGGAAGCCATTTTGAATTCTTTTCGCAAAAGTTCATTCCAGTGAAACAATTCTAAATATAAAACCAATAGATCCCTTCATAACTTCGCCATAGTTAGTTTATCAATATATGTTCATTCTTTAACCTAAAACCTGAATACTAATAATTGCAAAATCTTATAAGAATTTATCAAAACTAGGAAATTTCATAAAATACTTACATATGTTCAAGGTAAAGCCTCGAGTTATAAGAGGAATATCAGTCGAATCTTATGACGTAGCTTCTGGTTTCAGTCCTTATGCAAACATTGCGACAAAGCAAGTGGGCTTTTTACCCCAAGGGCGCCTTTTACCCAACTCTATCCTATATGTGTATTTACCGTATGCAGCTAGATGAACAAGATTATTATTAATGTGTACTGATAGCTAGTGAATTCACTCTTTTAGTTTCTTACAGAATTCGTCGTAATGGCGGAGCTGTTTAAAAAAAACGGCAGCGTCAATGCAGATTAAAGTAAAATTAATATAATAGTTTTCATCAAATGCACTGTGTAAACAGAAAGATTTAGTTATGCAATTTAAAACGTAGTGACCATTACTGACTAGCGTACGAAACCAACATTTCGGCAGAGAGAAAACGAGCAACGACCGACAAATTAAAAAATCTGAATGGATTGGCGATACATACACAGTTTCATACACTGACGTTCTTAAAAATGTTAAAACAAGATAAAACTGTTGCTGCTACCGAAAGCAGACGTTTGCAACCGATGTTAATCATGGAGGACATGACAGTGGAGTTTGCGTTGGAGAGAAATACGAAAAGAAAACAAAAAAATGCCAGTAACATATTGTTTATCCGTTGACACTTGATAGACGTTTAACTGTAAATTTTGTAATAAAACATATTCCAATTTTATGTTATTTTAATTTTTATAAAGCGGCCCTCTGTCAAAAACGGCCTATCTCGATGGTCCCAAGTGAATCCGGTTCTGAGAGTCCACTGTGTGTGTGTATGTATGTATGTATGTATGTATGTATGTATGTATGTAATACAAACAATGTTCTCGATATTTAAATTTCTAAAACTGTATTCATTTTGTAAGGGATAAAAAAGGTATCAACTAAATTAATAATATTGCATCAAATTCCTTGATTACTTTTTTAATTAATATTAAAACAAAACATCAAAGAACACGATTCGCGAGACCAAAATATTTCCGCGGCGCTTTAGTAGCGTTTACATACGAACAGACGTGATTAAGCCAGAGCAGTATAATTATGATTCACAGCAAAACAGGCAAAACAGAAATTATAAACATGTGCGTGCGTTCGTAGGTGAGTCTAATCTTAAATCCGACCATACGTTTTCTTCAATTTAAATATAAAGTATTAAATATAGGTAACAAAAGTATTTATTTGTACTTGTTGTATCTTTTTTTTTATTTAATTTTTATTTTTTGTTTGTTTATTTATTTATTTATTATTATTATTAGTAGTAGTAGTAACAGTAGTAGAATTTATTTATTTTTATTTTTTCTATTTTTTTATTTTTTTATTTTTTTTCCAAATAGAGATGCGGATAGGTTAAGTTAAGGCGTCACAGATTATCGTTAACATTAAAATACATTAAATATTTGGTCAAAATCAAATCAGATTTACAAATATATTTTTAAAAAAAAACCATTAAAAAAGAAAACAGAAAAGAATATGCGAAAAAAATTAAATAAATAATAATAATATTGGAATCCTCCGATTTTTATCAACGCTTCCGTTTCAGATTAGTTCAGCAAATATCGGACATCGCCATAACAAAAGTCAATATGTTATGACACACACACTCACACACACACACACACACACACACACACAATTATAATAAAAGAAAAGTTAAGAAGCCAAAAAACGAATTAAAAATATTTTTTGTTTATTTTTGCACCTAAACATATGTAATCAAACAAAACATTGCAAACCAAAGAAAATAATTTAAAGTTGCCTAAAATATGACCTCTAAAAAGTAAACCGAGCAAATATTAGGTCCTTGGCGTCAACTTGTTTAGATAGATTATTTTCTCTCTCCATCCGTCTATAAAGAAGTGCATGCTATTGTTTTGATTATATCCTTTAATCCGCGATTCTTGATTGGTTGTATTTTATAACAACCTTGTAACTGAGACAGTAGTGAGCAGACAGAACCCTATGCATATATCAGTTTAAAATTTATGTTTCATTAATATCAATTTTCATAAAAATAAATAAATAAATAAGGAAAATGTTCTAGAATATTCATGAATAACAAAACGCATTAATAAGGCGGGAGTTGGTTGCTTATGTAATCTGAGGATCTTTTATTATATTTAAAGCATATTATTGCTTAATATATTAAAATAAAGAAAAAAGAAAAAAGTAAGTTAAAAATGAACTATTACTTACAAAATTATAGATATAGATTGCAGTAAAAATTAATAATAAATAAATAATATAAAAAATAAAGAACAGAAAAAAAGAAAGAAAAACAAAGTGAAACCAACCAATATACTAAAACACTATTGTACCATACAAATCCGAAAATGGTAAATACGTCAGAAATATCATTACTATAATTACCGCTACTAGAACAGTGACAAACAATATACAAAACAGTTGTTATTTTAATTTACATTTGTATTCCTAATAAAATTATAATTAAAATAAATAAAAAACGGAACACACACACACACACACGTACGCACACACACATACACTAATATAATACTGTGGTTGTGTTTAAAAGCCACAAATGATATTAGGCAGTAATCTTTAAAAATAAAGAAAATATTTGAGTAATATATAACGTTATCTTAGGCGAACCCTGTGACAACTATTCTCCGTTTCCAAACGAAGAAAGACGTGATGTCAATTATGAAGTGGGAGAATCAGATTCGCCAATTAATGATCGATATATCACAGAAGGGTGGTATGGAAGTACCTTAGACATAGCATCAGCTCCACCGGGTCCTTACAAATGTGGGACATTTTTTCCCATTTGGGCAAAGGAAGGTAAGTACTATTCAACCAAAAGTAAGATGCATCTTTAAAAATTCACAGGCATAAAGGAATGACCAGAATATAGTGCTTTTCTCGTTTATTTAGCCTTTGCTATTTAAAGAATAGTAAAGTATAAAGCCTTAGGAGGTACACATTATTTTATGAATGTCACTTCATGCAGTTAAATGTAAATGAAATGTTGTTAATCTCGGTAAATCACTGCAAAAGTACCAGTGCTTTTTAAAAAATTATTATTATTTTTTGTAAAAATTAAAAATGGAAAATGCCTGCCCATTCGCAAAGTCACAAATTATATTATTATTATCAGATCATATGGAAATATTTCATTTGGAAATTATGATGCTGTAGGATTTGAAATTACATTTAAATCAATAATAAAGCCAGCAGGGAAAATATACTTGAACCATATTAGTCAAACGAGATTTGTTTATGATTCTTTCATGATTCTAGCACTGCAAGAAACTTTCTCTATGAAACGAAATGACCACTAAGTCTTTATGCAAACTCAAGAATACCATCTTGGATATAATGTTAAGAAAACAAAGACTAAAAGAACTAAAATTATTTTTTAAATTATTTATTTATTTATTTATTCCAATCCCAATACTTTTGACTGAATGTAGGACATAAGTCCTCAGAATAAAAGCCCTCCCCCAGTCAAAAAATGCCCAGGCAGACAAACCCCCTCCAGTGTATTTGCAAGGAAGGACAAAAGCCACCCAGTGAAAAAACAAGGTAGGACATAAGAATCTCCAGATAAAATCAGCAGACATTCGCATTAACAAAATGAGATAACATACCTTAATATATATTGGGAATTTCACCATTTTGTAAACTGAATGTATTTTTTTTTTAAATGTCATTGGATACTAATACTTAATGACAAAATTATTTTCTAAGCTATGCTAAGTCACTTGTATGCTAATTATGGGATTACTTTTAAAGTTCGTCAGTTATTAAAACTGATCACACCCAATGTAACTACATACATGCATTATTTTGATAATTAAATATCAGTGAAAATATAAAAGAATGGTCAATTATTATTATTTTGTTTCTGGCAGTTTTTGTCCTACTTTAATTTTTCACTGGGCTTTTTTGTCTGGGGGATTTATGTCAGTATCTCTGTCTATAAATAGTCCAGCCTGACACTTTGTCAGATGACACTTGATTGACAGGTGCCATTGCAATGCAGCGAGTGACATGATGCTGGAGTATCCAAAAACTACTATCAGAGATATTAGCTTGAAATTTTAGGATGACTTTAATCATGTAATGTGGTTTTTGAGATAGAGATGTTATATTTATCTTATTGTGTTTGGTTTGGTCCACCCAATATATTGCTATTCGGTTTAAATAATAAAGAATTTTCCCATATATATTTAATGTTAACTAGTGTCATGGTGTCTTTAACCATACTGTTTTTAGAAAGAATTAAAATTTCATTACTTAATAAATTGTATTGTTTTGTGAGTGTGTATATTCAGTATATTTCTTGTAAAATAATAGCAATGTAAATTTCAGAGGTGACAAATGCAGAAGGAACATTGAATGTGACTATGTGCATACAGGAGCAGAATGAGTGTGATGATCCATTTACAGTGCAAGCCATAAACTGTGAAACACACAAAGTGTACTATCTCAAACAAACTCCATCAGATTCTGGCTATTGTTTGAGTAAGCATGAAAACACAGACATAATTATAATAATGATAATAAGTAAATAAATAAATAAATAAATAAACAAAAAAGCAAAAAAAGAAACAAACAAACAAATATAAATTGGCCAGTTTCAGTAAGCTGACTAAATTTAACACTTGGTTATTAATATTTCTACTTTGGAACCATCTGTTTATCTTTTAAATTAATGATACCCGGATTTCACTAAGTAAACAGGCATTCAGTTTTTTTTTAAAATTCTATACACAACTGATTTTATTTTGTAGATTCTGCAGCTAATGGTAAGTTGTAACATTTTTGTTATTCATTATCTTTCTCTAAAGTACTGAATTTTTTTTATTCTGTGTTGAAAATTTGCAAATGTTTGTTGCCATTAAAATGTTCTTATTGTAAATAAAAATAATGTTCAGTTTCATTTGTTTAAACCATTAACCTATGGTAATAAGAAAAGTACAATAGAAAAAAAAAACACCGAGCTTAAACAGAAACAGGGTTATATTATGTGGGTGTTTTCATCATACTAGGTTTTAGACAGAATGACAGTAATAATATTTTTAAAAACCAAAACCAAAACGACAGTTAAAAAAGAAAAATTCTAATGGATGGAATCAGTCATTCCAAAGTTGGTATCTCGTTCGGGATGGGATGTTTTTTTTTTTTTTTTTTTTTTTTTTTTGTCAGTAATGGTGTCGATCTTTTTACTTTTCTTGAATGAAAATATATCATAGAAAGGAAACTGCCTAATTTCAATCCATCTTTGAGGGTATTTAATTTAGTCATGCTTAATTGTTGTTAAACTTTAATTTAAATGTTGGTATCAGTGAACAAAATATCATGTGAAAGTATACAAAAGTTAGTATGCATTTTGTTTGCACGGATAAATCATACTAAAATAAGGGAAATATACAAAGCTGGAATATACAAAGCTATTTTTCATGCTCTTTAAGCTTAATAAATGCTACATATTCAATTAATTCTCTTGTTGTTGTTTCTATTCTTCTGATTATTATTATTATTATTATTATTATTATTATTATTATTATTATTGTTGTTGTTGTTGTTGTTGTTGTTGTTTTTAATTATATAGTTCCTCAGTTCTCCCGCACACCTACGATTGGTTTGGATTTGGTTAAAGAGGGAAAACATTCGAAATTCAGTTTTTCTTGTAACTTTGAAAAATCCGCTGAAGAAGTGTTCTACAAGATTTATTGGTATATTGATAACAAATTCTTCTCTACTTCTGATCCATATCTCTGGCAGAAACAAGATCAGAACAACAAACTAAGTGAGACAACTCTGTCTGAAAAAGGCATAACTACTGTGGGTTTCTATGTGAGTAATTTATAAACTATATCTGCATTGCTTTTTTGTGCTATTTATTTGTTGTTGTTGCGTTTTTGTTTGTTGTTGTTTTTTCTTTTTCTTTTTTCTTTTGTTATTTTTGTGCTTTTTAAAGTAATATTTGCATGCTACTACTACTAATACTAATAATGATCATTATTATTATTATTATTATTATTATGTATACCATTCATTTGTTGCTTTGAATCATTTGTACATACTACTGAACTAACTATAATGTATATTTTTGTAAATTTTCAGGTAAGTTGTGGTGTGAGAGCAAGCTACAAAGAAGACTCTGCAGGCAGTAAACTGACTCTGAGCAAGTCTCGCTATGTAGGAATAAAGGTACGTAGACTCAAAAATAACATGTTTTTTATTTCTTAATCTTATTTATTTAGAAATAACTCCAATGAAATTTAAAAAAATTGATAGTTATTTAACATGCGTGAAATAGTTTATTATAAATGATAAATATATGAATTTACATTTCCATATATAACTCAGGAAAACAACTTATTTCAATTTTATATTTCCAGCTTCTAACAACAAGAATAAGTTTGAAACCTGGTGATACTGGTGAGGTCAAGTTCCAACTGACTGCCCCTTTTGGTTGTTTTAGTAACAGACCATGTCAACTAGGAGTGACTCTTCTAGAAAATACTCAGATTAATGTATGTGAAGGAGAAATTCTCAAACCATCTAACTGTGTACAAGAAGTAGAAAACACCGATTGGGAAAAAATACACAGTTTTACAGTCAAGATGAAAAATAATGTGAAATCAACTGAAAAAACAACTTTAACAATGACATTAAAACTTGGAACAGGAAGGTTTCTACACCACAAGATCTGGTCCAACTATAATTCATTCGGAAGTGTTACAGTATGATGCAATATTTTAAAATTATTCTTTGAAAAGTTGTTTCCAATATTACTGTGCTATCTACCATTTTCTTCCTTTTCCTTTTTTTAAGTATGTATTTTTGAATATTATTAGTATTATTATTATTTAAAAACTTACGTCAAAGGATAACTTGTTTAGCATTTATTTTAAACAATAGGATGGCTGAAGGTCTCAGGATAACATCTTGCTGTTGTTGTTGTTGTTTTTTTTTTTTTTTTTTTTTTTTTGTTAAGCTAGTGAATTTATCGTGTTTGGTCCAACTGGATTATGTGCCCCCTAAGAACTAGGTTTGTATTATTATTGGTATTTTTTTTATTTCCGTTTTTTTAAATGCATCATTTCATGTTTTCATACAAATATTGAATTTTAAAAATGTGAACATACTTAACAATCAAATTAAATCTACGCAAAATTAGTTGTCATTCCCTTCGTTTGTCAGATTTTTATTTTTACACTTCTGTGTACAAAATAATGGCAAATGAACTTGTTACCCTATAGTTATATTTTGTTATTATCAAAGATTATTGTTAAGAAACAAATATAACTTGGAAATATACAGAGGTTATATGTTAGTTACAGTAATTTGAGTAAAGATATGTTTTAAATGTTTTAGGTTGAAATACATGTGGACACAACGATGTTAGGAGGGAAAATATGTCATGCAGTCAGTGATCCACATATGCTGACATTTGATGGCGTGTAAGTACATAAATGTTGTAATAAATAATTCTTACAGTTAATGTTCTTCTTCTTTGTTGTTGTTGTTATTATTATTGTTATTGTTATTGTTATTGTTGTTATTATTATTATTATTATTATTATTATTATTATTATTATTATTATTATTTCTGTGCATAATATTTACTTTATTGCTATCAGATTTCATTTACAGTAAAATCACAAATTACTGGCCAGTGAAATTTTCCTTAGCCAAAGCCATTTTGTTATATATTTTAGTCTATATTTTGTGATTGTATGAGAACTCATTAAAAGTAGATAAAGATAATGTTTTAATGCAGTTTGTATCAGATAAAAATGAATAAATTTTCAAGTTTACAATTTACGTATTCGGTAATTTTTATTACAATATTTAAGTAGTTTTTTTTTTATGTATTAAAGACAACATATTATTTCTTTTTACTTAATGTCACTAAAGATAGGAGGATGAGCAAAGTCTTTCTTTTTGCTTGCTATTTTCATTTGACATTTTATAATCAGCAAAGACTTCTATGAAGAAATAAATAACAGTTCGATCGAAGTGGATAATTTAAAAAATTCACTTTATACAAAATGGTGACATAAAAGTAGTATTTTAATGCTGTAAATAATCAGATTAAATTTCTTTTATGTTATCTTTTTGTTTTATTTTTTTAATTTTCATACTGCTTAAATTTTCAGACATTATGAACACCAGTACCTGGGAACGTTCACTCTCTATAAAAACACAAAACATCAAGTTGAGGTAAAGAAAATACATACAACCCACAGAAAACATTCATAAAGATATATTTAATTTTAACGAGAAGAAGTATCCTAAAAATATTCTGTTTGCTTACAAGTTATTGTTCAGTCATAGTTAATTATCTTAGATTTGTTAATCAAATACTGTGAGATATCTCTGTATCTCTACAAATATGCACTGAAAAATGTTATAAAAGCTGATCAGGCATCAGAAGTTGATATAATGATCAAAAAAAAAAAAAAAAAAAAAAAAAAAAAAATATACATACGAAATATCTGATGTCCTTGTAAGAAAACTTCTGTGAAATATCGTAGAAGTGTTATTATCTGCCTTACATATTCCTAATAAACAATTCGGTTATATATGTGTAGGAAAAAAACAACAACAAAAACAAAACAAACAAAACCCTCTCAAAAACAAATGTAAAACAAATCTAAATTTATTTCTTGGCACTTATAAATGGTGGTTTTACAATTTCAATAACTCCTTTATCATTTACAGGTGCAGATAGAAACCACACCTTGTAACAATAACCGTGCTTTCTGTGTGTGTGGTATTGCTATACGAGCAGGAAGATCTGTCTTTGTGGTTCAACGATGTCACGGTCACAGAAGACTGGAATTCACTTTGTGTGATGATGTTGATGATGTCTTGGATGTCAGGAAGAAAAATGATGCAGATTATCAAGTAATAATAATAATAATAACAATAATATTTTATTGTTATTATTACCATTATCATCACGATAATCATTATTATCATCATCACCATAAACATATATACCATCATCATCATCACCATCATCATTATCATCATCATCGACATCATCATTATTATTAAAAATATTTAATCTGCTAAAAATGGAATGGAGAAATACAGACATTATGTAAATCTGGACATTATGCTTGATAATAAATAACAACGCATGACAAAATATAGCAAAACAGTGCCAAAATATATGACAATAATTATCTATTAGAAATTAATGATGTAGCAGCTACAGTAATTTAGGTGGAATTTTTTTATTTCAGTTGTAACTGATGTGAAAATGGTTTCTAACATAATAAAATTTAGTCTTATTATTTGTTTATTACTAGCAGAAGTAGGTGTCTAAATAAAATAATTACATTAAAATAAATCAAACATGCTAAGTCCTTTTTTAAAAATACATTCACAAGAGCATAATTAATTCTTTGTAAAACATCGTCCTCTAATTACAAACGTTTATTAAAGCATTTATTGTTGGTAATAATAATAATAATAATAATAATAATAATAATAATAATAATAATAATAATAATAATAGTAAAACAAAATAATAACATTGTTTTCAATAAAATAAAATCTCTATAATATTTGTGTTTAACAGGTTTTGATTCCCACTGGAACACTTGTACATTTCCATGGAAGCTATTTATTTAATGTCTATATAACACCATCAGTTCATGACAATGAAAACAGTCGAGGACTCTGTGGCAAATTTTCCAAAACACAGGCTGATGATTTTGTATTAAGAGATGAAACACAGTCAACCTGGGGTCCTCAGTTTTCCAACTCATGGAGGTATAATCACATTTGTGTTTTATAATACTGCATCATTATGAAAATAAATCTTTCCGTAATATTGTTAATAATTATAGATCGTGTTGAAAATGCATGTTAGCATATTGAATAATGTGTGTGAATTATAACAGATGATATGATTACATTTGACTGATTATTATGACATGTGACATATAAATATAATTTTTCTTGTAAGTTTTTGCCATTGTCATTTGTGGAGGTTTTCTGATTAACATTTGGTATTTATAAAAATGACTTAAAGAATAAATTTTCAACTCAAGATACTGATACATTTCTCTTAGGGATTGTTTCTGTTTTAAATAATAATAAAATAGCAAGTACATAGGAAACAGACAGGATGACAATTGTTATATTTTCACCACTTTTTTTATTATTTTTTATATTATTATTATTTTTTTTTTTTTAAGAGTTACATAATGAAAGAAGCCTTACAAATCAAGTTGCTATATTTTAGTTTTGAGGAAATTGTTTTTCTTTCTTTCTTTTTACATTTTTATGTATGAAATGTTATAATAAAAAGTTAAACGTCAGTCCACCATTAATAAAGAGTTAAAGCAATATTGAACATCTGTATATTGTAGAGTGGACAGATAAAGCAATATTTAACATTTGTGTCTTGTAGAGTAGACACTGAAAACAACCTGTTTGAATCTAACAACTATGGACAGTTGGATAATTGGGATCAGGCTAAATCATACTGCAACTGCAACAACTGTAAAAATCCACCATGTACAGAAATTCTTTGTGGTCCAAAGCAGGAAGTCACAAACTGCAGAAAAGATCAGCCCAATGATGTAGTTGTACCAAATCAAAAACGATGTAACATTCATGCCATAAAGAAAAGATCAGTCAGGCATTCAAAGTATACTCCAAACCTAAATACTGTGACAGTGGAAAAGAGGGTAAGTATGTGAAGTTCAGTACCAGTGTGACACTAACAGACATAGAGAACTCAAGTGCCCATAAAAATCAGTAATAATATTATTAATTATATAAACTTTTTATATATGCATATCCTTTATGATGTTAATTGTATTTATATCATTTAAATATAAATAATAGATGCACACTAACTCCAGTAGTAAAACTAATATTTTTAACTACATGGGATTCAGAGTTGTTTAAAGATAATTTTGTTTGTATATCATTTATTTCCTATAATATAATTATTATTATAATAATTATGTATTAAAGATGTTTGGGTTTATTTTTCTATATTATTATAACTGTACTTAACAGGAGGCAGACATATGGCTAAATGGATGGACCAATGAGACTGCAACTGAATACTGTGAAAAACACTTAAATTCTCTTCCTTCTGTACAACTGTCTAAAAACATCCTAGAGATTAACGTCATCAACAGCATTAGAGACTGTGTCTTTGACATCTGGGTAAGTCTGTATTTGTTAGTAACTATTACAAACCTGGGAAGTCTGTTGTTTGTCAGTATCTGAAATCATTATGAAATCTGGATAAGTGTTTCCTAGTACAGATTTTGGCAGCTGGGTTAATCTATGTTAGTTAATAACTATATCTGATTTTCTTATTGTTATATAATATAACCTTCATATTTGGGTAAGTCTATACTGGTATCACTACATATGATAATTATGGATCTGGAAATAAACTGGTAACATATTTCAAACTATTTTAAACTTCTGACTGTTATTAAAATTAGAAAGTTTACAAACTGCTTTTCTATTAAAAAAAAAGCCCAGTGATTTGTTTCTTCTAAATTTCTATTATTAATTGTTTTCATATTTTACTTTAAGGCAACTGGTAACACAACTTTTTTCTATGCTGCTGTTGATGCTATTGAAGCATTCACTCGGGAAATGGTGGTCATGAACTCCACTTATCAGCAGAAAGAAGAAGATGGGGAATCACTGCTTGACAAAGTTTTCAAAGTTACCTGTCCAAGTGGTTGTTCAGGACATGGCGTCTGTATCAATGGTAGATTTTATACATTATATTTTACGTGTTGTACAAGCAGATAAATAGAAGTGTATCAGTATTTCTAAATATTTTTGTCCTTTGATTCTTTTTATACGAAAGTGTTTATTATGAGTGATACCGCAGTAATCAAATGCCAGTGTTTTAAAAAGAAGAGCAAACGTTATAATGTTTATTGTAATCAATTTTACATTGTATGTATATGTGTATATTGTTTGTGTTTGTATATGCGTGCGTGTGTGTGTATGTGTGTTTTATAGGATGTAACTTTGATTAAAAATAGCATTAAATCTATTTATTTTTCTATCTGCTTGGGTATTATAACTTGTTTTTGTTTTTGTGTTGTTGTTTTTTCTACAACAGGCTCTTGTAAGTGTAATGAAAACTTCTCAGGACCAGATTGTTCTGTTGATCTGTTGTCTCCTCCAGTGATAAGTGAAGTGGATTTGGGAGGTCTTTGTGATCTCAATGAAGACTCCTGCACTGAAATAACTTTGTTTGGGGACACTTTTATTGACAGTCCTAGTGCTGTTTGCAGATTTCGAGGTGTCAAGGTAGATAAATTATATTAAAATCTATTTTTAATGCTAATTTTGAATTATTGCACGTTATTGTATACTGCATGATCAATGGATTCCAGAACAGTGGAAGGTTTTCATATAATATTTCTTTCATTTATCTGTCTAAAATGTACATTTTCAATGGGTTTTTTTTTTTTTTTTTAAGCAGTTCAGATATAGTTTAAATATAGATCAAATTATTGATGCATTCATACTGTTTTACAAAAAAAAAAAAAAAAAAACGTTTTCTTTACTACAGGAAAAGGAGGATGAAGTTGCTGATATGTTCAACACACACTCTGTAACTGCTCATGTAGAAAATATTTTCCAAATTAACTGTGGCTTCCCAGTTCTTCGAAACAAGAGATCAGTACTTGGAGCCCCAGCAGTGGATGATCCTCTTGCTTACCATGTATCTGTGTCCAACAACGGTGTTGTGTACAGTGAGGAGAGCGTTGTTGTTATCTACAACTCCACTTGTCAAACGTGTAAAATTGTCAACAGTGCTGTACAGTGTACAGTGGCAGTTAGTACTTCATATTTTTACATAGCAGCACAGTATGAAAGTTTATCTGTTACATTACAAATCTGAGAGATACTCATACACACACCACACACACACACACACACACAGAGAGAGAGAGAGAGAGAGAGAGAGAGAGAGAGAGAGAGAGAGAGAGAGAGAGAGAGAGAGTATTATATTTAATCGCTTATATTTATTTATTTTGAATTTTATTCAGTGATATCTATTTTAAAATGTTTAAAAATGTGAATAATAAATGTGTATAAATTATGTAATTATTGTTTGAATATTTGCAGGAGGATTACTGTACAGTGCGTGGTCAGTGCATTCAGAAAGGTGGAAGATTCCCATACAGTAACTGTTTGGTTTGTGACATTCGTGGTGAAACAAAATCATGGCAAGAAGGTGTAACAGATCCAAGTAGGTATTTGTTTACTTCTTTTTTTAAATATTTTATTCTCTACTATTAATTAGAAAATAGTTAACGAGTGTAAGAGCCATAGTGAGTACATGTGACTAATAACAGTAATAGAAAATAAAATAAAGGGGGAAAAAAAGAGAAAAAATAACACAGAAAGTTTTATATAAAGATACAGCGTAAGACGATGACAGGATTACAGATTTTTAAAATGTTTTTTTTTATATATTTTTTTAAAAATGTAATTTCAGCTTCTAGTGTGATAAATATGGAATATATTATAAAATTTCAGCTGAACTCTTGTCACAAGTAAAAATACTATTTATCTTTTTCAGCGTGTGGTGCAGCATTCCCGTTTGTCCAGTGGTGTGTGATGATCATTTCAGTAGTTATCATATTTGTGTTTTGAAATACTGGTTTTAATCTTTATAATTATATAACTGGCTTATATGTCTGTGCGTATCTTTCACTTTAATTTTGCTACAGTTTAAAGCTCTCAGGCTGACTAGGGAGTGGGTACATAACTAAATTACTTATGCACTCTTTATTCATTGAAAATATCTGTAAAGAATAAGTACATACTGATGTGATAAAATGATAATTAACATCTTATAATAAAAATGAATATGTACATTACAGAGTGACAAGTAAACATATGATAATCAATTACCTGTAGGCCTGTATCTGTGATTATGTGATGCTTTAACTTGTTTATAATTATTGTAGTGATAATTACACGTATCTATGCAGTAATGTGGTATTTTAAAATTTTCATAATGCAGTGATAACATAGCACGATCATATAATATGTTAGTGATAATGTTTAACATATGCACAATAATGTTATGAGCAAACATTTAATTTCTTTGGGTTTTTTCTCATTATTATATTGGTGAGTATTTTGTACTGACAATGCAGACCATTAAAATTAATGAATCAAACTTGTGATAGTTTGTTGAGGTTTGTGCATTCAAAGCAATCTGCCGAGAACGCCTTGTGTATAGATGTGAGAGAAAAAGTGTCTAAAATTATGTAAAAGTACTATCACTATAATTACCATGTATGTTTTGTGGAAAATAAAATATTCACCATGTTGTTGTTTCTCTGTAATTAATTATTGTAGCTGTTAAATGTAATTTATATTACAGGTTTCTTTAGACAGAACATCAGTTAAATAAAACTGATGTACCTATCAAGTAACATGGGCTTGGAGGTTGAATAGGAAATATTTCAATGGGCTTTGATCTCATTTTGAATACTTTCTTTTGGGGTAAAAGGCAACAAATGATTTCCTTGTACCTGACATAAATTTGAAATAAATGTTATAATAACATATGGTATTGTGTGTTAGTGACACGTATTTATTAGCAGCAAGGAGTCATTCACATTCAACATCTCTAAAGTAGGAAAAAGCAAATTCTCTCTCTCTCTCTCTCTCTCTCTCTCTCTCTCTCTCTCTCTCTCTCTCTCTCTCTCTCATTGTTACTGTTCAGATTGTGTATGTGTATGTGTGTGCGGGTGTTTTGCAAAAAAACAAAAACATATATATAAATATGAACATATGAATGTTAAATTATAAAATAATTGAAGCCCCTCCCAAAAAATGACCCTCCAAATTAAATTTTACATGCCTATATAAACGTCTACATATGTGTGAACACGTAGATTCATACATGTATAAATAAATATTAGTCATCATAAGCAGATTTATGTATTACATATGTATTAAAATATAGCTGAGATAGCAAAATGGAAAAATAAATTTTATAATCCAATAAGTGACCTCAGTTAGACTCTTGGTGAAAGGAAACTTAAATTAGGCTAAAGACTAAAAGCGGTTTATAGCCTGTCAGTTCAAGAGTCAGCGGTCCTTAGGAAAGCATCACTTGTATGTTAAAAATGCAGTCGACGCACATTACGTAACGATATCAAGACGAAGCGTAGTGTCAAACCAGAACGTCAGTTATGTTACGATGTCCAAACATTTCGATCATCTGTTTAAAGTGATTGTTGTCGGCGACAGTGGTAAGTGTAAGCTTCATAGCTGGTAAGTAGTGAGTAAATAGCAGTTAGAGAAGTTATTTTAATTTTCGTTAATTTTATGATGTCATCTGATTGCCTAATACAGTCCTTAAAGTTATTTTGTTATTACAATACAATATATTATTGACTAGTTTATTCATCCATTCATTATGTTTCCCATGACAAGTACGCAGTCAGTGACAGAACAACACCAAGTGGAGAGACAACTGTCATTTATATTTTAATTACATACATCTTGGTCAGATTAGGTTTGATTCTTCAGCATTTTAATTGTATATGTTGAATTAATGATGTTCAAGTATTTATTTTATTCTTAAATCTTTGAAATAGTTACTCTTGTTTTCTTGTTGTGGAGTTGGAGTATGATATATTTTAAAATACTTCAAAATGTTTCTGTTTTTATTTAAATGTTTATTTGTTAAAGCCTGGTATGGAAATTTTAATAATGTTAATTTTTTATTACAAATATTATAAACAGTATTATAAAGATTAATATACATAAATAATTGTTTAAATACCATTCTTTTATTTTCTTCTTTGATAAGACAGACAAAAAATAAAAGATAAAAAATTAAATAATACAGGAAGAAAAGACCTTCTTTCAGTTAATGATAAATAATTTTATATTAATATTGCGAATCAAATTAATATTTTTAGGGTAAGTATATAAATGTTACTGTTTTGTTTTAGCATGGTCGTCTCATTGATCTTTGTGAACCCAGTCACAAAAAGTACCAGGTGGCCATCACCAAAGTTCTTGGCAAGTACATGGATGCCATTGTGTGTGACTCTGAGAAAACAGCCAAGGACTGTATTCAGTACATGAAAGAGCAGCGCATAGAACCTGAAACTTTTCCCCCTCTTGACTACCTGATGTGCAACCCTGTAATGAAAAACTGAGGTAAACAATATTGATTTTAATTTTTCTACAGATACAGTGATGTTGATTAATACCAGCTGCTGTAATAAGAATTTCTCTCAGCATCATTATGCTGTTTAAATTACATTTGAAATCTAATTAATCTTTCAATTAAAATTTAATTATTAAATACTGTTAGAAAACATAAATAGATATAAGTTAAATAATTTAGGAAATTTTAAAAATATTTTTAAATTGAAATGAAATAAACAGAAATAATAAGATTTTTAGAATTTAGAATTTTCAGACTACATGTAAATAGTAACAGTAGTTTTAATACAAAGATTAATGATATTTTATAATGCTCTTGTTTCAGAACCTGTGGAAGATGCTTGAAGAGTTGCTTTTGGCAGCATGGTAAGACACAAGGGAATCAAGGCCTGATTATTAATCAAAATCATTGTCTTTGTGATATTTTAGTGGTTTAGATTTTGGTGAAAGTTTCATGTTTTATTGATTATTTTTAATAACTGGCTATTGAAATCAAACTGTATTAATAATTTTCACAAGGTAGTCTTCAGAAAATTCAGGAATCTTTGTCGAGAATTGAACCTAGATATGACCAGAATTGGCAACTGTTCAACCATGTGTTTATGTTACTGTTTTTGAATCTTTCGTGATCACTGTTTACCTTTGCTTACTTCAACTTTGAGAGTGTTTTTTGTAATGTTGAATATTAAATTAATATTTTTATTATATATATATATGTATTATTTTTTTCACCAGTATGCTGCTTTGGATGGCACACAGTTTCAGAAATCTGGTGTTATTTCTGGTAACGAACTATTGTTTTATTTTTTTATTTTATTTTATTTATTTTATTTATCAGATAGTTGTATTTTCAGAATAGGTAGAAGCATGATCTTATATTTAAAATATGTAATTACATAGTTGCATCACTGTACATTAAAATTAATCCTTCATGCATGTTGCATTTATTTATTCATTATTTTGAATTCTATTTTATTTTAATTTTTATTTTAATTTATTTATTTATTTATTTATTTATTTATTTATTTATTATTATTATTATTATTATTATTATTTCAAATCATTATTATTTTTTTACTATTTATTTATTTATTTATATATTTTTATTAAATTTTTTTCCTCATATAAAAGAGGATACAATAATGATTATGAAAATATTTAATAGATGACAATAAACTTCTTTAATTCAAACAGGCAGACACATATATATGCAGGCAGTTCATGCAAAAACAAGAATGTATACAGGTACACACATACAATTAACATAAAGCAGCACATATCTGGATAACATTTTTGTCTTTGCTGATTTAACATTTAATGTTGTTTTGCTTTAATCTGCTACTGTTTTCTCTTTCCAGCAAAACAAACAACTTCAGCAGAATGAGAAAGATTTAATGGTGTATACTGAGATGGTGAAATCATTTGATGTGAGTAAAATTTAAAATTTTTGAATTACTCACCTAATGTTAGTTTTTTGTGATGTTTATAACATTATTTGTAAGATGATCAGTATTTAAAAAAAAAAATCTACGGTTATTTTTTTAATTGATTGATTTACTTTTCTTTCATGTTGAGATAACAGGACAGAAATGAATAGAGCAAAAACTGAACTAATAAAATTTATAAAGTAAAAGTTGACTTCTTCACTTTATATTTGTGACTGAAACAGATTTCAAAAATTATATTTTATTTTATTTTATTTTATTTTATTGTGTATTTATTTATTATTAGTTTTTATTCCATAAAAAATTGACACAAGAATGTCTGAGAGGGGAGATAATTTAAAACAGCTTGAACCATGCTGAATGAAGTTTTGCTAACATCAGGTTAACATATTTTTTTCATTATTGCTGTTTTTATTATTATTATTATTACCACCATTTTATCATTTTTAAAATTTTTATTGTTTATTTTAAATTTTATAATTTAGTATACTGCATACAATTCATGTTTCCACAATTACTACATAAACCATGCCGCCCCCTTAGTTACTGTTACTATGTACCAGAAGCTAACATTCAAAATGGCAGAAACGTTAGCAGAAAACATAGCTGATCTAAAAAGTATTCCAGATGATGTTATATATATGTTCCTGAGAGGTTTGGCATTTACAAAAAACTACAAGAGAAAGATTTAAATTATTTTTTAAATATATATACATATACATATGTATATGTATGATTTCAGTTTTTGCAGAA
Source organism: Chrysomallon squamiferum (assembly GCA_012295275.1). Lineage (NCBI taxonomy): Eukaryota > Metazoa > Mollusca > Gastropoda > Neomphalida > Peltospiridae > Chrysomallon > Chrysomallon squamiferum. The sequence continues at coordinate 33,147,055 of CM022671.1, read as the reverse complement.
TCAAATAGCTGTCTAAACAGTGGTTTTGTTGAATAGGATAAAATAAATAAAATCATTCAAATGTAACAGAATGTTTTTAAATCAAGTTTTATTTTCGTTTTTATAATGCAAAATATAAAGCCAGTTATATTCTTAAAAGTAAATCCAAAATTGAAAATTGATTTGAAAAGACAGCTGATACTCTATAAATAACTGATATTTACTAGTTTCATATACTTAAAAAAGATTAAATCTGCAATACATAACAGAATGAAGAAATTAGAAAAAAAGGAAAATGTCATGTTATATTATTATATTTTAGTTAATAAAAAAAGATGGCTTCCACAAACAAAACAAAGAAACAAAGTAACCAATGTGAAATAAAACATTTATAAATGTATACAAAATGTATCAAGGTTATTTGTTAACACATCACTATTTTTGTTTTGATGTTTGTTTTAAGTGTTCAGATCTGTTTTGCTTAGATATTAATATTATGCATTACTTTGTTCAGCTTCATAAACCTGTAACATGGATTTCCCAAATTGTTACTTAAATATTAGTTTATTGTCAGGTAAAATATGTATGTTAGTGTCAGACTTCATAATAAATATTTAAATCTGAGTTGTCTGTTTTACATTCCAATTTACTTTCTTTATTTAATTTGTAATAAAACTTTACTTACAAATTAGATTTCAAATTAAATTAATCTAATCGAAATTAATTCTAATTTGTATTAATTTGTATTTTGTTCATTAAAATTTAAACTGTAAGAAATAATAAATTAATAAATGGCATGAAATAATAAATATTTAGGTTTTAATTAATACCATTTCTTAGTATACTTGGTAACATTAAAAAAAAAAAAAAAAAAATTCCCGATCTGTCTCAAATATTTTTTATTTATATATTTTTTTTTTTTTTTTTTTTTTTTTTTTTTGCATGTAATTAACTTATTTCTGTTATCAGAAACAAATGACAATTTAGACATATATACATTTCAAAAAAAAAAAAAAAAAAAGCAAAAAGAAGCAGCATAACGAACGCATAAAATTATAAATATAATGGAAAAAATGATTAAATTTGAAAGTCTATAAAATAACAGTATCATAAATCTATGATGTAATATATGAGTAGATTCTAAAAAAAGGCACAGAAGTCAAGAATTATTGGTGCAACTAATTACGTTTGCTTCTTCGATTATTTTAATTTTATTTTATGCCATCAAAGTGGAAACAGACATAATCAGCTAATCATTCCAGTTTTCAAACACAAATATTTTGACAGTTAACTCGATAGTTTCGGTATGGATGGCTGTCGTTTATCTCATGTTAAACTCTTTCACAAGACAGAGATGATTAACACCGACATCATCATCACGCACCACTGGACGAACACAACAGCCGCTCCACATGCTAAAAGAATAGTAATATTAATAACATCAACAACAACAATAATTAAAACATTTTAAATACATACACACATACAGATAGACAAAAGTATATACATTTTAATGTATTACTATGGCGCACCCTACACACACACACACACACACACACACACACACACACACACACACACACACATTTATAACTTGATAGATAAAGTTCGTTTCTGTGTTAAAACCTGTCTTATTGATGACTAAATTATGTTGGTTTTTTTTTAATTTACAGATTCTGCACCATAAGAAATGTCTCTGTATCATAGGAGTCGACAGTATGTATGTATGTATGTGAGTCTGTATTTGTATTATATTAGTATTTGTGTGTGCAGGGTGTATTGTGCGTACGTTTGTGGTGAGTACACATTTTGACAATCACAGTCGTAAAATAATAATAAGAAGAAGAAGAAGGAAGGATCTTACTTGGATCTGTTTGCCAGGTTTTGCCTTTTCAGAGGCTGAACACACCAAACATGCGTCTTCCAGACATTTAGAACCAATCTCATTACATTCTCCATTAGGAACACAGTAATCCTGCATGAAAAACAGCGAACTAAAGAGCAGCATACATATAAAATTTGTAATACTTCCTAATTTTGTTTATTTTTGTTAACTAAACACCAAGCTTTACTAACAATAAAATACTATAGTATTACTAATGGTAGTAGATTTCTGGATTCTGTCACTTTCTCTTCTTTCAAAATTAACAATAATACATATTTTGGTGTTGTTGTTTGTCAAAATAAAAATTAAGGAAAGAAAGAAAGAAAAACCCCACAAAACCACAAAAAAAAACCAAAAAAAAAAAAAGGGCCCAACAACAGTTCAACAGAATTGTGATATGTACTTAAGAGAAAATACAAAGAGATTACGGAAACATTTGCCTTGATGTCAAAGAACACTGGTTGTCCGAAAACTGGCACACTTCCACCTGGCAGGTCTTCATAGCTTATTCGTACGCCACACGTTATCTTAAAAGATAATTTTACATGAATTTTTTAATTTATTTTTTGAATTTAAAAAAAAACACAAAAAAAACCCTTGAAAACAACGTCATATAATACACTCAGACCACCTTATCCACACACACACACACACACACACACACACACACACACACACACACACACACACACACACACACAGACACACACACAGAGGGGTTTCTCGACATGCGCCGTTTCGACATTACGGGAGTAATCCCATAAATAATTTAAAAAACAAAATTTCGACTTGAAGCAGAACTTGGGTCCCAACATGAGCTATTTGGGTACTCTGTTTTACATCCGCTCTCCCACTTTTGTGTTTGTTTTGTTTTGTTTCAGTTTTGTCATTTTTCTGTACTATAATTAAGATCTCCCTGTCATTTTCCTACGGCTTAGTTCTATTTCTTGATATACTTATGACGTTAGGGTGTTTTAGGTTAGGTATGTGACTTGGGCTATGGTAATTCCGATTTGCATCAAAAATCGCCTTATGTCGGTCTGTAGTAATGGATCTCCGACGTAACTCGAGGACCCCTGCATATATATATTATAGAGGCTGAGGAAACACGTGCGAAAAGACGTAATTTTGTCCAATACGTCTTAGTAACTTGAAACCCTAGATACTAAAGAAGTACCGAACCATTTATCCGGCTTCCAGAAATCTGAAAAATCCAGACATATCTTTTATTTTGTATTTTTTGTGTATGTGTGGTTTATTTTATAATTTAATGCCATGGTAAAAATATTTTCCGAGAATATATCGTTTCCAACAGCGGATAAAGCCGTTAGACTGTAAAATGCACCAATAGGCATGCATATGTAACAACTTTGTCTATCCACTACCAATTCATTTCTCTGGTAGCAAAATGTAACTAGTCTAAGTGATTCATATAATTTTCAAATGAAATATAATATACGCATACCTGCATGCACAATAATAATAATGATGATGATGATAATAATATAGTTAATAAATCAATTATTATCATAACAATAAACATAATATATAATAATAATTGTTTTGACAAATAAAATATATTTATATTTATTGAAAAGTATTGATAGTTACTCACGTTAAAACTTGTTGTTGTGATGCATTCATTCATCGCTGTTGCTTCGACCAGTTTGATATTTTTCTCTCGCTTCTTCCACTGGTGTGAGCTAGAAGCATAACAGTATGTGTCGTTGATGTACCAATATACAGTATAATAGACGTTGCCGCTGTCATGCTTTTCATAATTACATAAAACATTTGACAATTTGTTAACTTTTTTCAGATAGGCTTCGATAACTGGAGCTTTTGTGAAATTGGGCACTGTAAATAAATAAGTAAAGAAAGAAAGAAAGAAAATGTTCCGAATAACATAATTCTGTATAAAAAAAAAAAAAAAACATTACATATATACAGTGGTAACTGGAGTTACGACTACTCCAACTTACGAGTTTTCCGAGTTACTATGGATTTTTGCTTTGAGTTGCGAGCAAGCTTCAGAAACGCCGACGCTAATTGGCGCAACGAACAAAACAACATCCGCCCAGCATCCCGCGTCGCACTTATTTGCTCTACGTGGTTACCTAGCCGTGGAAGCATCTCTGTTGTGTTGTGCTTGCGTTTTGTGCAGTATTTTGCCAAATTTCCATGGATCCTGAGAAAGTGAGTGCAAAGGGCAGTGTTGAGGAGAAGAAGTGATGATGTCCGTTGAATTAAAGCATGAAATCACAGAAAAACATGAATGAAGTTTGCATGTAGTCAACATGAAAGTAGAACTTTTGCGATATGTACCATACTGAAGTAGAAGGAGTCGATAAAGGCTATAACTCCAGCCAAAGGCGTTAAAATAATTCCCAAGCTGCGGACCTCTGTCCATGAAAAGATGGAGAAACCGTGGCGTGGTAACCATGTGAAGCAAACGAGTGAGACGCGGAATGCTGGGCGGATGTTGTGTTGTTCGTTTCGCCAACTAGTGGCGGCGTATCCGAAGCTCGCAACTCAAAAAAATCGACCGTAACTCGGAAAACTCGTAAGCTGGTGCACTCATAAATCGAGGTACCACTGTATATGTATATGAATATATTGTATATTATCTATTTTAATGCGGAAAACTGTTTCAACTTACCGTTTATCTGAGCACCTGAATAAAAGCAAGAATAAACTATTTTAACATAATCATTAAATAAAATATAATAAACTAAAAAAAAAAGTTAACAAAACTTACACGTTTGATATAACAATAATAATAATATCAACAATAAGTAATTTGAAATATATCCGTATTTCTTTCTATTTAATTCTCTCTTAATGTATCTATCTGACTATTTGTGTCTCTATTCCTGTGACGAGCATATTTACATTTACTTAATCTCTTACCGAGACAGTAGACAGAATCAAGGGGTGTTCTTGTGAGAAAATAAACAACGTGAGAATCGCAGTATTTTGCTTTCACCACAAACGTCGAAGAACAGTTTTCTAAAACATGTATACACATTGTTACGTCCACTGTTCCATCATCGTTGGTTACATCTGAAACTGAGTAAGGAAACGGTTGTCATTTTTCTTTTGTACGAAATCATTTTGCGTTTATGGCTGTGGTTACTTGTATGTAAATATTTCTTGCTTTTTTGTGTTTCATTTATTTATTTATTTATTGTTGTTATTATTATTATTATTATTTTTGTGTTTATGTATATATACATGTATGTATGTGTATGTGTGTTTGTGCGTGTGTATGTGTGTGTGTATCCTTTTGTATTTATGTACGAATTTATGTATGTATGTAAACAATTTAAGTGGATATGTAAGCACATGTATGTATTTATGTATGAACGTATGGAACTGATATTTTATATTATACATATACTAATTATTATCGAATTTTTAAATTATGGATAATGGAAATATTACCTGTAACGATTTTTTGGCCAAAACATTTTTAATTTATTTATTTATTTTTGTTCTTTTATCTATTTATGATATTTTATATATTATTATTATTATTATTATTACGTTATTATTATTAATTTTTTTTTAATGCTACTGAATAATTATTAACGGTGTTAGTTTCAATCTGCTTACCTTCTTTTGCCCAGATAGGAAAATAGGTACCACACACAAAACGTGGAGGCATTACTGAGGTAATGTTTAATTTACTTCCATACCATGTTTCGTCCAAGTATCTGTCAGAAAAACGAGACTGATCAGTTCTGAGGGGGTAATTTGTATCCCGTCTTTCTTCGTTGGGAAACTTAGTGTAGTCCTTGCAGGGATCTCCTACAGTAAATGATTAATTTAACATCCCTTTGTCTCAAGTAGTGTATTTTTTAAATAATAACTGTAAACAAAATTTTAAGAAACAGTCTTATACGTATTAATTGCAACTTTACTTACACATGTATGGCAACTAAAAGTATATATATAAAAAAAATGTCTTTAAAAATTAATAAATAAAGAGAAATAAAAAAAATAAAAAAAAAAAAACAGTATTACATAACATATTAACCTTTACTAACATAAAATCATAACAAGACAAAAACCCATTTAATTAATTAATTAATAATTTTGATAAAGTGATTCCATTATTTCAATTTGAATTTTTTTTGTATACCTGTAACTCAACTGTAAAGTAACTACCTCAAAGAAATGATAAGAAAACATCAGCTATTTTCACATCCTTAAAATAAAATAATTATTGAATATATAAATATGTCAAAATAAACCACATAAATAAAAGCACATTATTAGGTACATATTCTTTGACATAGTCATAAATAATAATTGAATGCATAGTTAAAAACAAACAAAACAACAATATTAGATATAGATAAAATTAATATATTTATATCTTATTTCAAAATAAATTATGTACATTACCTTTCATAAAACATAAATAATGACTGGATCTGTGTTTTCAAAAACGTAAATAAAGATGTTAGCTACATTACCTTCAGTGAAGACGATGCTAACAAGAAAGAAGATAAAAACTGAGAACGCCATGGACGGATGAAATCCCGAATCTTACTTCAATAATATCTGTTCCTCACTGTCGCTAAAAAAAAAAAAAAAAAATTAAGAAAATATATAAAAATAAAAAAAAAATTAAAAAAATACATGGACCCAATTTTCAAATTATACTCTTCCTGCTTTAAAAGACCTAAACGACAGATTTTAGCAAACAACTCTTTAGCGACGAGTAAAACTGCTAGTTTATTTTCTTCTTCTTCTTCTTCTTTTTTTTATTTTTATTTTTTCTATTGAAAACCAGTTAATGTAAATATCCTTTTGATTACTGCGATATTCGAAATTGACAATCAGGAAAAGAGTTCATTAATTCAAAAGGTCAAGATACAATATGCATGTACCTGGTGTTTTTTTCATTATTAATGTTATCTGTATAACACAATACACATACATAAAAAAAAAAAAAAAAAATCAAGCATATGGTGTATAACTCAGACATGACAAACTTTATATTAAAAACAAATTAGATAACATCTGTTATTATATTATCCTTCTATAAATACTCGTGCCCAATTATCTAACGCAGTTTTTAATGATTATGCATAAATTTCAGATGTGGATTTGGTTACAGTTCATTGGTTAATGAAATGGACTGAATAAAACACATACATAGACTCATATATGACTGGACTGTACCTAAATGTTTGGTAAGTAGCAACATCAATCCTTTTCATTATTTATTTATTTAATATATATATTACATCCAGT
>CM022671.1:33084926-33134926 GCA_012295275.1 Chrysomallon squamiferum | reverse complement strand
ATGAGTTATCGTTCCTGTTGGTCCAGCCTAAAATTTATTATAGGTTTTACATATTCAGTGTTGTGAACTGGCAATCAGAGTAACAATCAAACAGCTACAGCTTACAGCACTGTATCAGTAAGGTTCCTGGTCCGAATCGTCGAATCCAATCAATCAGAAATCTTCTTCTTCAGTTTATTATTTATTTATTAATTATTATTATTATTAATTTTTTTTTTTCTGATTATGCTAATAATTTGGGGTGTATGTCTATATTTAGAAGCATTAACAATATAGTATTAATAAATCAGTTTACATTTTACGGGTCGTGCATTTCAGTTTTCTATAAATAAAAAAATGAATAATTTGATAAATATTCTACTCACCAAACCGAATACTGTCCAACATTAACGTCCAAGTTCTATCAATTACAAAACGCATGCGTAGAAGCCAAATTCTATTAATAAGAGGGAAGTTGGTTACTTATGCCATTTAATGTAGCATGGACCAATGATTTTTTTAAAATAAAAATAAGAAACACATTGTTTGTATACATAATAGTACATGTTTTAGAAGTTGAATGCTTTTTGTTTTAACGAAAATGAGTGAAAAGTTAATCATTTATTTTTTCATAAGGCCGGTTGACGGCCCTTCAATTTTTTCTTTAAATTTTCTGTTGTAAAACTGATTCAAGCGTTATAATGAATTTATCAAGGCAATCATTCAAATAACACGTGACCAGTTTGTTTTTTGCATGTAAATACGACATCCAACGTATTAAAAATGGAAATATATATATATATATCATGCGCCAGTGTCCGTGAACATTTTAATTTTATTTTATTTTATTATTATTTCATTTATTTTATTAATTTTGGGCTGGCGAAGTTGTAATAATATCTGAAAAAAATATATATAATACGAAACGTGTACGAGATGGTATGACATAACAGTTACAAAAAACAAAAAGAAAGAAAAAGGTTTCCACCTTTGCAGCGATTTCAACTTAATAACAGACATCTATGTACTCAACAATAAACATCTATGTATACGAGGCATTAATTAAATGACATATTTTATCAAATTACTTTTAATAAACCATGTAGAATTGACTGCATTATGAAAAGTTTGTAAACACTGTTCGGCGTTCGACGCTGCCATCTTCGATTTCCATAGGAAGTTTCCATGAGCTCGCGGAAATTTTTAAACTTCCAAATTAAATTATTTTGCCTCCATTTTTCAGAACTTTTTATGATTTACACTGATAAAGGTAAGGATGGTTGTCCATATTACCAAACCATGATGTCATGCGCCTTTTCTAACTACTTTTTCAATCTAAATCAAACTTTTCAAACTGGATTATTTTTATGTAAATGCGTGCATGATAAACTGAAATTATAATGCGGAAGAAGATTAATGTATTAACTTTTGTAATTGTCAATGTTCCCTTTATCCGAACCCAGCAGAAAAGAACATTTAGGGGTTCTTTGTACCCATTAAATCGGCTAAATGTCTGGGGGCTTTTTTCAGTGACATAATTTGTGCCGTTACGAGTTATCGTTCCTGTTGGTCCATGCTATTTAAGTACCTTTTCTTATATTTTTAGAATGTGTCCTGCAATCGTAACGAGAACCCACTCTCTTTCCTTACCCAAAACTCTTTTCTGCGACAGACATGCCCGCTGACCTGTCAGAAAGCGTGCCTGTCGTAGACGTGCTTCACAACAGCTTGCTCTGATTAGCACGTTAATGTTTTTCAAGGTTCAAGGTATTTGTAGCAGCTCGTTACAATTCGATATGCTGTATTATGTGTATAAGGTTGTATTTAAAATAATTAATAATAATAATAATAAATTAACAGAAAAAAAAAAAAAAAAAAAAATAAAAAAAAAAAATTAAACCAACCAAACAAAAATCCAAGCATTTATGTCCACCCCGTTAATACTATTATACTGTACAAATCCGAAACTGGTAAATAAGTCAGAAATATCATTTCTGTAATTAAAACAATGACAAACAATAGACAAAACAGTTGTTACTTTAATTACACTTGTATTCCTAATAAAATTATAATTAACTAAATAAAAAACGGAATATACATATATAGGCCTACATAAATATATATATATATATTATACATAAATACAGAATAATTCGTGTGTGTGTGTTTAAAGGCAACACATGATATTTGACAGTAATCTTTAAAAATAAAGAAAATATTTGTTCATGCCTCTGAAAGATGCATCATAGTTTGGTTGAATAGTACTTTTTTTTCTTGCACATATGGAAAAAAATGTCCCACACTTGTAAGGACTCAGGGGAGCTGATGCTATTTCTAAGTTACTTCCATACTATCCTTCAGTGATATATCGATCATTAATTGGTGAATCTGATTCTCCCACTTCATAATTGACATAACATCTTTCATTATTAGGAAATGGAGAATAGTTTCCACAGGGTTTGCCTAAGAACAATTTACATATTACTCAAATATTTTCTTTATTTTAAAGATTACTGTCTAATAAATATCATGAGTGACTTTTAAACACACACACACACACAGACTCACACTATCATATTTACAAGCACACACTTACAAATATATATACAATCTGTTTTGTATGCAAGCCACAAACTATAAAAACACCCAAAGTGGACTATCTCAAACAAACTCCATCATATTCTGGCTATTATCTGAGTAAGCATAAAAACAAACACATTTATAATAATGATTATAATGATAATAAATAAATAAATAAATAGTTAGATAGATAGATGGATTAGATTTGTTAGGTTCAGTAATGTGAATTAATTATTCTGCTTTGAAACATTTTATTTAACTATTGAATTAATGACACTGATTTCACCTACTAATCAGGCATTCACTGTTTACATATTCTGTACCCAAATGATTTTATTTTGTAGGTTCAGCAGCCAAAGGTAAGTTGTAACATTTTTGCTATGTATTATCATTCTAGTGAAAGATTTGTATTTTGAGTTGAAAGTAATAGTATTTTCAAATTCTAGTAGCCATTAAAATGTTCTTATTGTAAATAAAATTAATGTACTGTTTCATTTGTTTCTACCATTAACCTATGCTAATGAGAAGGACCAGTAGAAAAAACAGCCTGAGATTAAGCAGAAATGTAGTCATGCTTCATTGTTTTTAATTTTAATCCAAATGTTGGTATCAGTGAATAAAAGATCATCTGAATGTATATAGAAGTTATGTATGCATTTTTCTTCTGCAGATAAATCATATTAAAATAACAGTAAAAAACCAAAATCATGCTGAAATATATAAAGCTATTTTTCATGCTCTTTAAACTTAATAAATGCTGCATATTCAATTATTTCTCTTGTTTTTGTTCTTATTATTACTATTCATAGTATCGTTTTTGATTATATAGTTCCTGAGTTCTCCAGCATACCTACCATTGCTTTGGATTTGGTTAAAGATGGAATACTTCCAAAATTCAGTTTTTCCTGTAACTTTGAAAAATCTCCTGAAAATCTGTTCTACAAGATTTATTGGTATATTGATAACAAATTCTTCTCCATTTCTAAATCATATCTCTGACAGAACCATGATCAGAATAACAAATTAGATGAGAGAAATCTGACTGAAAATGGCATAACCAGGGTTGGTTTTTATGTGAGTAATATATAAACTATTTCTGTATTGTTGTTTGGTTTTGATTTTTGTGGTGTTTTTTTGTGTTGGTATTTTGGTTCATTTTGTTTTGTTTAATAATGATAGCAGAATTTATTACACTGCTAAATATTTATATTATAATAATATTAATAATAACAATAATAATAATTATGATGATGATGATGATTATTATTATAATACATATCATAATGTTTGTATTATTCCAACATTTTTATTGTTACCATCATTATCATCATCACCATTTTTGTATATAATTCATTTGCTGCTTTGAATCATTTGTACTTACTGTTTAACTAACTTGCTATAATAATGATGATGATAATGTTATGTCTTGGTATGTTCTGTGTGTATGGATATGTGCATTTAACATGTTATGTTGTTTATTTCTGCATAATTATATATGTTACATGTACATTTATGTGTTGCTTCTGTGTGTGTGTGTGTGTGTGTGTGTGTGTGTGTGTGTGTGTGTGTGCTAATGTAACTCAGTGTATGGTTGAAATCATAATTTATATGTATTAATGTAAAATTCAAATATTCTGTTATAAACAATGAGTATATATGAGTGAATTGATATGTTTTTATGTAATGTATTTATAATGTATTTATTTTGTATATTTTAATATGTTTTCAGGTAAGTTGTTGTGTGAGAGCAAGCTACAAAGAAGACTCTGCAGGCAGTAAACTGACTGAGCAAGTCTCGCTATGTAGGAATAAAGGTAAGTAGACACAAAAATAACATGCAGTTTGACTGTTTAATTATTTCTTAATCTTGTTTATTTAGAAATAACTGCAAAATATTTTTTTAAAATTGATAATTATTTCACATGTGATAAATAGTTTATTATAAATGATAAATATATGAATTTACATTTCCTTATATTATTCAGGAAAACAGTTTGATACAATTTTTTATTTCCAGCTTCTAACAACAAGAATAAGTTTGAAACCTGGTGATACTGGTGAGGTCAAGTTCCAACTGACTGCCCCTTTTGGTTGTTTTCATAACAGACCATGCTCACTGGGAGTGACTCTTCTAGAAAATACTCAGATTAATGTATGTGAAGGAGAAACTCTCAAAATATCTAAATGTATACAAAACGTGAACAGCAGAGATTGGGAGAAAATATACAATTTCACTGTCAGGATGAAAAATAATGTGAAGTCAACTGAAAGAACCACATCAACAATGACATTAAAACTTGGAACAGGAACATTTCTACAACACAAGATCTGGTCCAACTATAATTCATTCGGAAGTGTTACAGTATGATGCAATACTTTTTAATTATTCTTTGAAAATGTATTTCTAATATTACTTTTTCCTTTCATTTTTTTAAAATTTTAATTTTCAATTTTTGTTTTTTTATTGGTATTATTATTTAAAACTTATCAAAGGATAACTGTTGGTTAGTATTTTTTTTAAACAATAGGATGGCTCAGGGTTTGAGGATAACATCTTCCAGGTTTTTTTGTTAAGCTAGTGAATTCAGTGTGTTTTGTCCAATTGGATTATGTCCCTGTAAGAACTTGGTTTGTATTATCATCATTATTTCTTTTTCAGTTCTTTCTCTCTTACAGCAACTATTTAATGTGATTTTAAATGAAATACTCAATATCAGTCTAGTTCTGTTCACATAACTGTACACTGTAAATATTATGACTAGAAAAGAAAACCCATTCCTGATATTCCAAAAACCTTTGATTTGTGGTAAGGTATCTTGATTCTGTAATATATTTTCTGAACACATAGCCAAATTACTGTTATACATTTCCAACTCAGTGTTTTGTTCTGTGCAAATGATCACAGTATGAATTAATAGTCTTGGTTATGTTACATATCCATGTTACTGTTTTTTGTTACACATTAAAAATCTCTGTTAAATCTGAAATACAGCAGTAAACTAAGAAACCTTGGACACCTTTTATTTTTTGATAGTTTCTATTTTTTTTTAATTATATTTTTTTATTTTAAATATGCTTTATAATTTTTTTTAAATTTATTATTATTTTTTTATTTTAATGCATCATTTCATGTTTTCATAAAAATGTAAAAAAATGCAAAAGTAAACAAACTCAACAATAAAAGTATATCAGTAAAAAATTCTTTGTTTATCAGATTTTGATTTTTACATTTCTGTGTAACAAAATAACATCAAAGAAAAAGAGAAAAAAAATATGCATCTCTTGAATTTGTTACAGTATAGTTATATTTTGTTATTATCAAAGATTGTTGTTGAGAAATAAATATCACTTGGAAATGTACAAAAGTTATATCGTAGTTACAGTAAAGATATATTTTAAATGTTTTAGGTTGAAACCCACAAGGACACATGGATGTTAGAAGGGAAAATATGCCATGCAGTCAGTGGTACACATATGTTGACATTTGATGGCATGTAAGTACATAAATGTTACAACAAATAATTCTGACAGTTAATATTCTTCTTTTTCTTCTTTTTTCTTCTTTTTCTTCTTCTTCTTATTATTTCTGTGCATAATATTTACTTTATTACCAACAGATTTCATTTACAGTAATATCACAAATTAATGGTCCCTAAATTAATCTTAACCAAAGTCAATTAGTTACACATTTTAGTGTATATTTTTGTTACTGTATGAGAACTCAGTGAAAGTAAATAAAGATATTATTTTAATGAAGTTCATATTAGGTAAAAATTAATAAATTTATAAGTTTACAATTTACACTGGGTAATTTTTTTATTATACTATCCAAATAGTTGTTTTTAATGTATGAGAGGCAACCCTTGTTAACAATAAAATATTTCAATATAATAAACATAGGTGTTTTTCTGATGTCACTAAAGATAAGAGGACAAACATAATCTTTCTTTGTGGGTTGCTATTTTCATTTGACATTTTTGAATCAGCAAAGACTGTTATAAAGAAATAAATGGAAGTGGAGAGTTTAAAAGATTCATTTCATAAGAATGCCAAAATAAAAGTAGTATTTTAATACTGTAAATATTATGAATAAATTTAAAAAAATATTTTTAATCTTTTTTATTTTTATATTTTCACAGTATTTTTTAATTTTCAGATATTATGAACACCAGTACATGGGAAATTTCACTCTCTATTTCAACATAAAACACCAAGCTGAGGTAAAGAAAATTCATTTATAGACAATGACAAACATACAACCAGCAGAAGACATTCATAAAATTGTATTTAATTTCAATATGAGAAGAAATATTCTGTTTGCTTACAAGTGATTGTTTGGTCATAGTTAATTATCATGGATTTGTTAACCAAATACTGTGAGATATCTCAGTATTACTACAAATATGCACTGAAAAATGTTGTTATAAAAGCTGATCTGTAATCAGAAGTTGATATAATGAGATTAAAAAAATAATTAAAATATCAAGTATTGATCTGATGATCTTGTAAGAAAACTTTACTGAAATATCTAAGAAGTGTTATTATCTACTGTACATATTCCTAATTAAAAAGTCAGTTATATATGTTTTAATCATAAACAAAAATTGATTTATTAATTAAAAAATAAAGTCTCACAAACAAACATTAATAAATCCATTAATAAATCCATATTTCTTTTAACACTTGACATAATTTAAATAAATAAATTAAAAAATAAAGTCTCATAAACAAATGTTAATAAATTAATATTTCTTTGTTGACATTTACCGATGGTGACTTTAGAATTTCACTAACTGCTTAACACTTTACAGGTGCAGATAGAAACCACACCTTGTAACAATAACCGTGCTTTCTGCGTGTGTGGTATTGCTATACGAGCAGGAAAATCTGTGTTTGTGGTTCAATGATGTCATGGTCACAGAAGACTGGAATTCACTCTGTGTGATGATGTTGATGATGTCTTGGATGTCAGGAAGAAAAATGATGCAGATTATCAAGTAATAATAATAATAATAATAACAATATATTGTTGTTATTGTTGTTATTATTATTATCATCATCATCATCATCATCATCATCATCATCATTATTATTATTATAATATCATCATCATCATTATTATTAAAAATATTTAATCTGCTAAAAATGGAATGCTGCATACATTCATTATGTAGATCTGGACATTATGCTTGGTAATACAAAATAATGCATGACAATAAAATATAGTAATTATCTTTTAGAGAGTAATGATGTGGCAGCTATAATAATTTATTTAGAATTTTTATTTTGAGTTGAATGTGAAATGAAAATGGTTTCTAACATAATAATATTTAGTCTTATTATTATATAGCAATACTTTATTACTAGCAGAAGCAGGTATCTAAAATAAAACAATTACATGAAAATAAATCAAATGTCTTTTTTAGAAATACATTTACAAGTACATAATCTGATTACAAAAGTTTATTAAAGCATTTATTGCTGGTAATAATAATAACAACAACAACAACAACAACAACAATAATAATAATAATTGTAATCATAATAGTAATAATAACTGTACTACTACTACTACTACTACTACTACTACTACTAAATAATAATAATAATAATGTCTCTATAGTTGTTTTCAGTAAAATAAAATAAAAATATTTTTGTTTAACAGGTTTTGATTCCCACTGGAACACTTGTACATTTTCATTTGAGCAAATTTTTCAACGTCTATATAAGC
Source organism: Chrysomallon squamiferum (assembly GCA_012295275.1). Classification (NCBI taxonomy): domain Eukaryota; kingdom Metazoa; phylum Mollusca; class Gastropoda; order Neomphalida; family Peltospiridae; genus Chrysomallon; species Chrysomallon squamiferum. The sequence continues at coordinate 33,126,636 of CM022671.1, read as the reverse complement.
CCATCAGTTCATGACATTGAAAACAGTTGAGGACTTTGTGGCAAATTTTCCAATAGAACAGATGATGATTTTGTATTAAGAGATGAAACACAGTCAACCTGGGGTCATGAATTTTCCAACTCATGGAGGTATAATCACAGTAGTGTTGCTATTCTATTGCATCATTATAAAAATAAATCTTTTCTTTATATTGTTAATAATCACAGATCATGTTGAAAATGAATGCTGGTGTATTATATAATGTGTGTGAATCATTAGAGATTGTACGATTGTGTTTGACTGATTATTACTGACGTGTGACATATAAACATAAGTTTTATTGTAGATTTTGGAAATTATCATTTGTTGTTGTTCTCTGACTGAAGTTTGCTATTCTTGAAAATGTCTTAAAGAATACATTTATAAGGATGCATAAATTGTTAGGTAGAATATGATCTTTTTTACCCAAGATACCGATACATTTCTCTTAGGGATTGTTTCTGTTTTTAATATTAATAAAATATAGCTATAAAATAACAAGTACACAGGAAACGTAGAGGATGACACTTCTCATATTTTCATCACATTTTTGTTTGAAGAATTAAATAATAAAAGAAACCTTATAAATTATTGCCAAGTTGCTGCTATATTTTCATTTTCAGGAATCTTTATATTTCTTATTTTCTCTTTCTTTCTTTCTTTTTACATTTTTATATATGAAATGGTATGTTAAAAAGTTAAATGTCTGCATCAGTCCATCTTCAAAAACTTTTTATAATACTGAATACTTGTAATAGATGAAAAGAATACTAGAGTTTTGTATAGCAGACAGTTAAAGCAATACTGAACACTTATGCATAGTAGAGTGGAAAGTTAACGCAATGTTGAACATTTGTGTCTTGTAGATTGGACAGTTAAAGCAATGTTGAACACTTGTGTCTTGTAGAGTGGACAGTTAAAGCTGTGTTGAACATTTGTGTATTGTAGAGTGGACAGTTAAAGCAGTGTTGAAGTTTTGTGTATTGTAGAGTGGAAAGTGAAAGCAGTGTTGAATACTTGTGTATTGTAGAGTGGACAGTCAAAGCAATGTTGAATACTTGTGTATTGTAGAGTGGACAGTTAAAGCAGTGTTGAATACTTGTGTCTTGTAGAGTGGACAGTTAAAGCAGTGTTGAAGTTTTGTGTTTTGTAGAGTGGACAGTTAAAGCAGTGTTGAAATTTTGTGTCTTGTAGAGTGGACAGTTAAAGCAGTGTTGAAGTTTTGTGTTTTGTAGAGTGGACAGTTAAAGCAGTGTTGAAATTTTGTGTATTGTAGAGTGGACAGTTAAAGCAGTGTTGAACATTTGTGTATTGTAGAGTGGACAGTTAAAGCAATGTTGAAATTTTGTGTATTGTAGAGTGGACAGTGAAAACAACCTGTTTGAATCTGACAACTATGGACAGTTGGAGAACTGGGATCAGGCTAAATCATACTGCAACTGCAGAAACTGTAAAAATCCACCATGTACAGAAATTCTTTGTACTCCAAAGCAGGAAGTAACAAACTGCAGAGAAGATCAGCCGATTAATGTAGTTGTACCACATCAAAAACGATGTAATGTTCATGCCATAAAGAAAAGATCAGCCAGGAGACCAAAATATACTCCAGACCTAAATTCATTGACAGTGGAAAAGAGGGCAAGTATATAAAGTTCAGTAACAGTGCAACACTAATAGACATGGAGAACTCAAGTGTACATACATATCAGTAATAATAATATTAATAAAGTAAGATGTTTATATGTGCATATCCTTTAATTTTATTTATATCATTTAAATACAGTAGTAGATGCACAAAAACTCCAATAATAAAATTAATATTTATAACTTATACAGCATTCAGAATTGTTTTGTTTGTATATCATTAATTTTCTATAATATAATTATTATTATAATAATTATGTATTAAAGATGTTTTGGTTTATTTTTCTATATTATTATAACTGTACTTAACAGGAGGCAGAGGCTTGGCTAAATGGATGGACCAATGAGTCTGCAACTGAATACTGTGAAAAACACTTGAATTCTCTTCCTTCTGTACAACTGTCTAAAAACATCCCAGAGGTTAATGTCATCAACAGCATTAGAGACTGTGTATTTGACATCTGGGTAAGTCTGTGTGTGTTAGTAGCTGGTACACATTATGAAATCTGTATAAGTGTTTGTTAGTACAGACTTTGGCAGCTGAGTTAGTCTATGTTTTTTTAGTAACTAATACAAACCTTGACATCTGAATAAGTCTGTTTTACTAACTAGGATAGTGTTTGACATCCAGGTGGCTTTTAAAAAAAAAAAATTATCTGATACAACCTTGTTATTTGGGTAAGTCTGTATTGGTCTAGTACAAATCATTATATATGATAATTATGGAGCTGGAAATAAGTCTCCTATCAACTACTAGTAATATATATTTCAGACTGTTTTAAACTTACGATTGTTATTAAAATTAGAAGGCTGACAAACTGATTTTCTACTGAAAATTAACAGTGGTATTTTTCTAGATTTATATTATTAATTGTTTACATATTTTATTTTAAGGCAACTGGTAACACCACTTTTGTCTATGCTGCTGTTGATGCTATTGAAACATTTACTCGGGAAATGGTGGTCATGAACTCCACTTACCAGCAGAAAGAAGAAGATGGGAAATCACTGCTTGACAAAGTTTTCAAAGTCACCTGTCCAAGTGGTTGTTCTGGACATGGAGTCTGTATCAATGGTAGAATTTATACATTATATTTATTTGTTTTATCCAAGCAGATAAATAAAAGTGCATCAATATTTCAATATATTTTTATTCAGTTTTTTAAATGAAAGGTATTTTATGAATGTTGTCACAGTAACCAAGTGTTAGTGTTTTTCAAATTATGGATATGTGTGTGTGAGTGTGTGTGTTTTATAGATTGAAACTTTGATTAAAAATAGCATTAAATCTATTTATTTTTCTATCTGCTTGGGTATTATAACTTGTTTTTTTTTTTGTGTTGCTGTTTTTTCTACAACAGGCTCTTGTAAGTGTAATGAAAACTTCTCAGGACCAGATTGTTCTGTTGATCTGTTGTCTCCTCCAGTGATAAGTGAAGTAGATTTTGGAGGTCTTTGTGATCTCAATGAAGACTCCTGCACTGAAATAATTTTGTTTGGAGAGACTTTTGTTGACAATCCTAGTGCTGTTTGCAGATTTTGAGGTGTTAAGGTTTCTATCTTTAATGCTCACTTTGTTTGAATTATTGCAAGGTAATGCACATATTGTGATCAGTGTTTGTCAGAAAAGTGGAAAGTTTTCATATAATAATTTTGTCATTTATCAGTCTAAGAATTATATTTTCAGTATTTTTTTTTTTTTAAATCAGGTATAGTTTAAATATAGATCAAATTATTGGTGCATTCGTACAAAACAATTAAAAACCTTTTGTTTACCACAGGAAAAGGAGGATGAAGTTTCTGATGCGTTTCCAACACACACTCTGTAACTGCTCATGTAGAAAATATTTTCCAAATCAACTGTGGCTTCCCAGTTCTTCGAAACAAGAGATCAGTACTTGGAGCCCCAGCAGTGGATGATCCTCTTGCTTACCTTGTTTCTGTGTCCAACAACGGCGTTGTGTACAGTGAGGAGAGCGTTGTTGTTATCTACAACTCCACTTGTCAAACGTGTAAAATTGTCAACAGTGCTGTACAGTGCACAGTGGCAGTTAGTACTTCATATTTTTACATAGCAGCAGATTATTAAAGTATATCTTTTACAATACAAATCTGAGAGATACACAGAGAGAGAGAGAGAGAGAGAGAGAGAGAGAGAGAGAGAGAGAGAGAGAGAGTATTTTATTTAATCACTTATATTGATTTATTTTTCATAATTTATTCAATGATAATTACTTACTTTAAAAGGTGTGAATAATAAATGTGTATAAATTATGTAATTAGTGTTTGAATATTTGCAGGAGGATTACTGTACAGTGCGTGGTTAGTGCATTCAGAAAGGTGGAAGATTCCCGTACAGTAATTGTTTGGTGTGTGACATTTGTGGTGAAACAAAATCATGGCAAGAAGATCTAACAGATCCAAGTAAGTATCTTTTTCTGTGTTCTTGTCTTTGGTCTTTTTTAAAAATAATTTATTTTCAAATATTAATTAGTTAAACAGAAAGAGACTTGGAGAGAGGAAATTAGAGAAAGAATGTAAGAGCCATTGTGAGTAGAGTGTAACAGTAATTAAAAATAAAATACAGGGAAAAAATGAGACAGAACAACTAACCCAAAGAGAGGGATATAAAAAGATACAGCATAAGACAATGAGAGGATTACAGATGTTTAAAATGATTGTTTTTTATTTTGTTTTTTTTAGATATAATTTCAGCTTCTGGTGTGATAAATATGGAATATATTATAAAATTTCAGCTGAACTGATAAAAATAATATTTATCTTTTTCAGCGTGTGATGCAGCATTCCCATTTGTCCAGTGGTGTGTGATGATCATTTCAGTAGTTATCATATTTGTGTTTTGAAATATTGGTTTTACTGCAAGTGTGCTATTAATATTTATAATTATGTAAATGCTTTATATATCTGTATGTCTCTAAGAGTGGGTACATAAGAATATTAATTATGCACTGTTTATTCATTGAAAATATTTGTAAAGAGTGAGCACATACAGATTAGATAAAGTGATAACTGACATCTTATAATTAAAATGAATATGTACATTACAGCATGATAGTTAAAGATATGATAATCAATTACCTGTAGGCCTGTATCTATGATTATGTAATGCTTTAACATGTTTATAATTATTGTAGTGATAATTACACGTATCTATGCAGTAATGTGATATTTTAACATTTATAATGCAGTGATAACATAACATGATCATATAATATGTTAGTGATAATGTTTAAAACATAATAATAATGCCATAAGCTAACATTTAATTTCTTTGGGGTTTTTCTCATTATTATATTGGTTAGTATTTTGTATTGCCAGTGCAGACCATTAAAATTAATGAATGGAACTTGCGATGGTTTGCTGAGGTTGGTACACACAAAGCAATCTGCCGAGAACACCTTGTGTATAGATGTGAGAGAAAAAGTGTCTAAAATTATGTAAAAGTACTATCACTATAATTACCATGTATGTTTTGTGGAAAATAAAATATTTGCCATGTTATTGGTTCTTTGTAATTAATTTTGCTGCTGTTACATGTAACTTATGTTATAGGTTTCTTTAGACAGAACATCAGTTAAATAATGTTTTGATGTTCCTAACATGGGTTTGGAGACTGAATAGGAAATATTCTAATGGACTTTGGTCTTATTTTGAATATTTGCTTTTTTTTGTAAAATGCCACAGGTGATTTCCTTGTACCTGACATGAAATTAAAATAAATGTTATAATACCATATGGTATTGTGTGTTAGTGAATGTATTTATTAGCAGCAAGGAGTCATTAATATTTACCATCTCTAAAGTAGGAAGAAGCAAATATCTCTCTCTCTCTCTCTCTCTCTCTCTCTCTCTCTCTCTTGGTTTCTGTTCAGATTGTGTGTGTGTGTGTGTGTGTGTGTGTGTGTGAACACGATTTATATATGTATTACATTCGACACTATTAAAATATAGCTGAGATAGCAAGATAAAAAAACAAAGTGTATTTCTATTTTTACCCAATAAGTGACCTCTCTTAGACTCTTGGTGAAAGCAAACTTTAATTAGGCTAAAGTCGACCAGTCGCGGTTTATAGCCTGTCAGTTCAAGAGTCGCGGATGAGCAGACGTAAAGGTGTGGCGAGCACTGATCTATACTGTTACTGACGATCCTGCCTAGTGCTGCACCCTTGTCAGCGGTCCTTAGGAAAGCATTACGTGTATGTTAAAAATGCAGTCGACGCGCATTACGTAACGATATCGAGACGAAGCGCAGTGACAAACCAGAACGTCAGTTATGTTACGATGTCCAAACATTTCGATCATCTGTTTAAAGTGATTGTTGTCGGCGACAGTGGTAAGTGTAAGCTTCATAGCTGGTAAATAGTCAGTAAATAGCAGTTAGAGAAGTTATTTTAATTCTCATTAATTTTGTGATGTCATCTGATTGCCTAATACAGTAAATATAGTTATTTAGTGATTGCTCTGCGATATATTATCGTATTTAATAGTTTAAATTTGCATCTTTTTACGCCGACCTACTTTTGTTCGAAAATATCGATTGCCAAAACATGACTCATATGTTCTTTGTTCCTTAATATTAGACATGTATTTTTATACATTATGTCATTGTTATGGCATCAAAACCTTCCCTCAACCCCAAAAAGGAAAATAATATTGACAACACAGGAAATATTAAATAAATACATGAACTATATAGATATGTGTGTGTGTACTCTAACGTAAAAGAATATTTCGTAATAAAAACGTTTTCATTAATTAAAGAATGAGCATACAAATGAATATATCAAAATTTATTTCATACTCTTTCATCCGTGATTCATCTATTTTTATTTTCCATTATTATTATTATTATTATTATTATTATTATTATTATTATTTTTAAATAAAACCAGTATATATTAGAGATGAGTACAGAAAATACACTAAATAGAAATACTGGGCTAACCACTTAATTTAAGAGTCAAAATAATATATATTATATAGATACATACTCTTGTACCAGCATATACTGACACACACAAAGACTTCATATAAACGACGTGCATGCAGAATTTAACATAAAGGAATGTTTTCAAAGCAGTCACAGGAAATAAATCATTAAAAACAACATTCCTCCTACTCTTACTACTACTACTGCTACTACTGCTACTTCTGCTGCTGTTGCTACAGCTTCTATTATTTTTGCTTATTATGATGATGATGATACGTTTTATTACCTCTGCTACCACTATTATTATTCCACAACCAGCAACAATAACATAAAAAAAAAAAAATAAATAAATAAATAAATAACAATAACAACAACAACAACAACAATAATAATAATAAACACCTATCACAGACGTTTATTGCAAAGAAAATGATGATAGCACAAATGAAGGAACATGGCATTGTCAAAATACATTCTCTATCACGGTAGTTCGAAAATGGACTCGCTTAGGCAATTATAATTTTCACCGAACAATGATGATTTATTTAATGCTTATAAGATGTTTTGCCATCCTACAACATTTTCTAAATATTTAAATCAAACAAAGAAATAAACAAACAGATAGACAGATAGATTGATAAATACAGTTTCATGCAAATGGCGCTGTTTACTGTTAATGTTATGTCCATATTCTTTCATCTAATTGACATTCTTTAACAAACAGAACTCTCTCTCTCTCTCTCTCTCTCTCTCTCTCTCTCTCTCTCTCTCTCTCTCTCTCTCTCTCAAGTACTCTCTATTATTATTCTTGCTCTATCAGTACATTATTTAACATCTTTGATGTCTCTAATCATATTCTGTTCAAATAGGTGTTCCAAAAACCAAACTGGTTCACCTTGCTGACAGCACTACAACTGGTAAGTCAAATATTAATTTTATTAAAAAGTATTTATAATATATTATATAACAAAATAATAATAATAATAATAATAATAATAATAATAATAATAATAATAATAATAATAATAATAATAATAATAATAATAAAATAAATAAATAAATAAATAAATAAATAAATATATAAATGAATGAATGAATAAATCAGAATTTAGAATTCATGCATTCATACCCATATATTAAAACATTATGATGTTATCTTTATCAAAAAGTTCGATACATTTTTTTTTTTACATATTTTAAAAATATTTTCCATTATAAAAAAGAAAGAAAGACAAAAGTAACTAATAAAGTTAATAAAAATAAAAATTATGTAAGTCTCCTTTCCAGCATTTAACTGAATAAATTATAACTGTTCTTAAATAAGGCAGGTATTTGCTTCATTTATTTATTTTTTCCCAGAGAAAACGAAAGTTGGCTGTGATTTCACAATTCGGAATCTTGTGATCGACGGAGAGAAAATTAAACTTCAGATATGGGACACAGCAGAAATGCACCCTTTTAAAATCGTTTCAACGTACGTCTGTTTACTTCGGACTGAGCTGTCAACATAAGTGTTGACCTTACAGAAAATAGGGAGTTATAAAGAAAGAAATCTAGATTTGCATTATCATTTATGTTATGAATAAATCGTTAGGTAGATAGATAAATAAATAAGATAAGTAGATAGATGGATAAATATAGATAGACAGATAGGCAGAAACACACAGACTTGTAGATAATATGCTATAGAAATATAAATACTAGTAAGATAATTATAGTAATAATGATAATGACCATAAAGACATTACATTTCTAATGTTACTGCCAATAAATATAAAAAGGTTAAAATAAAATATAGAGTGAACAAAAAAATTAATAGACAGATTGACAGATATACAGACAGACAGATAATTTAAACTAATAATAATAATAATAATCTTATCAGATACGAATAAGTTGTAATTAGACTGACTAAATATTTCCAGGTACTATAGAGGCACTAGTGGAATAATAATAATGTACGAATTCTGCGACAAAACCACTTTCACACACATTCCAAACTGGCTTTACGAAATTAATCAAAATTGTGACAGCTCCGTAATCAAAATACTTGGTAAGTCCTTTCTTTTAAAAAGTTTTTTTCCATATCCTTTTTTAACTGGCTTTCTCAGAACCGAAAAAAAAATCAAACACATGTAATAAGATAACAGCTTTATGGCCTAAATTATTCAAAAAGGGATTTAATTTTTCTGATGGCATGTGAATCCGGGAGGAGAGAAACTATATACATCCTAATTATTATTTTTATTTTATTTTATTTTATTTTATTTTATTTTTTTTGTTTTTGTTAGTCAAATATTATATATACATAAAATAAAATAAAACCAATAAAAAAAACCCTATTATTTAAATAACAGTCACGTATTATGAAGACTTCTACATCCCATCCTGTTAGACCACTGTTTATATATTTATATATTTTTCAATTTAATACTGGCAGTTGGAGCCCAGGGTCCGTCCGAGGAACAAAGACAAGTGTCGACTGAGGAAGCTGAGTCTTTTGCTGATGAGATGAATCTGAAATTTTACGAAACGCGACTGCAAGAAAAGGCAGACGTGGAAGAAGTACGTTGGAAATTCCCCTTGTTTCTCCAAACAGCCAAATCATTTGCATTACCTGTAGTTATAACAGATAACCTAAATATATTTCATATATTTCCAAGTTTATCATTGCAGATTACTCTTTGCTTACAATTAGAGTGGTCTGTAGGCTATTGATTAGAAAGCAGAAATGACATGTCGTAAGTGACAGAATGAGTCAGTGTAAATTCTAAATTTATGGGATAACGGTAATGAATCCCTTCTGATACCATGCCAAAAAGTGAAAAATAAAAAAAATAAATAAAAAAATACAAAAATACAAAATAAAAGAATAAATAAAGAAAACGAATGAATAATTATAATAAATAAATAAAACCCTATAAATATTACTCTTTCTGCTTGGGGTAGAGCTGTCGTCGGACACATTTTTATAAAATAAGTTAACAGAGATTATAAACTCTGTGCTATTAATTATTCATACTTTTGGTTCAGACAAAAACCTTTGATTAAAACATTTCTAAGCTGTATTAAATTACTTGGAGAATGTTCTATAACAATAATGGTTATTTCAGCGTATTATAAGCTTTATATTTTATTGATGAAAAATTAGCAGCCGATTGTAAAACAGTCTTGAAAATAGCAACATTTTCTGAAAACATCATATAGAAAAATAATCATTGAAAATAGGATTAGAGTTTACTACTACCTCCATGAAGATTTGGATAATAAGAATACAAGCTGTCCCTATTTCACAAATCGATTTATTCCAGATTTTTCTTGTATATTTTCTTTCTTCTTCTTTTCTTTTCTCTCTCTTTTATTTATTTATTTCTTTCCTCATCTTTTTTATGCCAACATACTTAGATTTTCATATGCTGTAACATTTTTAAGAATCAGGTTTTTGCATATTATCCTTAGGATAGTTTAGAAACACTGATCATATGTGTACTGCTTAGTCCAATTTTGTAATCTTGAAACTTCGTTTGAGTAAACTAAAGGTGATAAACCTCTTTTATTTAGGTTGTTTTTCCTGTCCATTGTAATGTACTAGTATGTACGTGTGTATATATTTAAATATAAACACACACACACAGACAGATCTAAAATTAAGTTATTTAGACTTGATAATAATATATTATTACGTTTCTTTCAGTCTTCCATCGTTAAATGTAATATATCTTATTAGCCTTTTATTATTGCAGCTATTCTTGACTCTTGCCAAGGACATGGTGAGAAAGAGAAAAATTCAGATGGAAGAGGCCGAACTTCAGCTTCAGGCTGAGATTAACACGGTACAACTTGGTGCTACAGAGAAACGCAAGAAGAAATGCATTTAAGTGTTGTCACGCTGTCATAATGTCTATCGCTTGTTGTTGTCATCGCACACCCATGGATTTTGTCACAAATTAAACTATTTATACAACTATGACAGTCTTTATGTTGGTTGTTTTTCTGTAGCCTTTTAAAGAAATTTGGTATATGTGTCGGTTTACGTTCGCGCATAAGCTTGTAACTGTTAATGTAAAATTAGCGAATGTTTCACCGACTCGTGCAAAATGTACTTTGGTCAATATCTATATATCTGTGTGAATGTAAATGTGTATAAAATTGAGTGCAGGCATGTTTGTGTGTTGATGTATGTGATTTGTGTGAATATGTAAGTTATTCCGGCCTAAGATTGATATCATCGAATTTTCGGTAAATATAAATCATTCAGTTGATTGTTTGGTTGCATGTATGATAATTTCATATGTCAGTGGCTAAATAAATAACAACAATAACAATGACAATAATTAATTTAAAAAGAAAAAAAAAACACAAAACAAAACAAAACATAAAATAACACGATACTGGTTTTATTGAATAATCCGAATTTCTTTTGACATTGTAAAATGGTTGGTTGTAAATAACATGGATGTAGGATCAATAACTAAACAATCAGGATGGTTTAAGAAAGACATTTTATAAAAAGACTAATATAAATATATTAACAATAGTCATAAGCAAAAGAAGCAGTTTTTATCTACATCATTAATTTAATTATTAAAAATAAATAAATAAATAAATATCACTTTCTCCATAAAGAAAATCATTTAAAGAAAAGAAAAATAATAATAATAATAGATAAATAAATAAAAACATTATTTCCTAAAAAAAAAAAAACACAGCTAAAATCTCTAAAAAAAACAAAACAAAAATTTAGAGTAATGTCACAACTTCTACTTTGCTTAACACAGTCACACAAAATGTTCTCTTTCCAGAATGTTACAAATATCTGTATGTTATGGTTACATGATAATAATAATAATAAAAGAATAAATATGCAAGTATAACTATTAAGCAGCATAAAAGTTAGTTTACAACTGGCAGAAAACAAACAAAAATAAATTCTTCTTTAGTACAGAAACTGAGCATTAAAAAACTTTAAAAATGTCCACCTCATCTTCATCGTTTTTATTTATATACTGGTACAAAGCCCACTCATTAAATAAAAACAGAACAAACTGTCTGTCAACATCTTGCTCACGTTTATTAACAAAACAATATACAACAAACAACAACAACAGTAACAACAATAAATAAATAATAAATGTTTAAAATTCTTTAGAGTCAGCTAAACATGCCTTTGAATGACTGTTTTTCTTGTTTCTCCTTTTCCTTCAAAATATCTTCCACGTTTTTCAATTCATGTTTTACTGTGGAACACAATTTTGGATCAAGTTCCATAACTCTGTTAAAATCAGCTTTTGCTTCATCTATATCCCAAGCACCAACGTAAGCTTTAGCTCTACGAAACAATGCTTTGATATTGTCTGAAATTAAATCATCATTTCATGTATATAATTTGTTTTGGAATAATTTTGTATGGTGTTAACAATAAGTTTAACAGATTTTATATTTACTTTAAATTGATTATTTTGTATTTAAGAGCAATCTTTGTTAATAATGCTGTATGTTAATAATTATTATTTACAAAAAAATAAAAAATAAAAATAATAAAAATAATCAAACATTTTGCTATGTAAATTTTTTAGAATGAAACTGTTGACAAATGTGAATATTTTTCAAAATTTACTTGAAAGTATTATTGCAACTCACTAGGGTCAAGTTTAAGGACTTCTGTTGTGTGTTCTATTACTGGGTAGTACTCATTCTGTAGAAGTTTACACTGGGAGTAATTCAGTAAGAGTGGAATCTTCATTTTCTCCAGATTAATGTAATCCTCATCTCCTGGCTTCTCTCTGTTAAAAAAGAAAAAGAAAAAGAAAAAAGTTGCTGAATTGCTAATCAGAGAACTGCCAGATAAAAAAACTATGTATTGTTTCAGGATATGAAATATGGTTAAAGTTTGAATATAGAATGACTAAGCCTTTTCTAGTTAAGGTTTTAATTTAGTATGTTTCAAGATACCTGTAATTAGAATTTAGTGTAATTAAATGTGGCTTGTTAATACAATTAAAAGTATCCAAAGCATAACATCAAGACAAATGTTTTTGTGCAAGACAAATTGATTTGTGTGAAGAACAAGCAGATTACATCTTATCGTATGTACTTGCCTGAACTGAGAATAATGACATGTGAAAACAATTATTTTTTCATCATCGTTTGATATCTTAATTTGCTTGTTATTTTCATCAAATTATTGCTACCATTGGAGATTTGCTATGAACAAGATATTTGGCTGTTTATTACTGAAGTCGTTTAACTTTACAAAAATGTTTCTGTGTTGCTTTCTTTTCAAACAATACTGAAATTTTTATTTTAATACAGCTTAATGGAAACATGCTCATTTTCTTTTAATAAACTATGTTGAAATGATTCATTGTTGTTTTAGTACTGAATAGTGACATGAATGTGTCATAATTTGAGAGTCAGGTGAAAAAGCTGCAAATATTTTGGACAGTAAATAAATGACAACAAGCAAGTTGTTTAACACTGTTCATAAATGGTAAGATAAAAAGTAACTGTATATCAAGATAAAGTATCATGGTCTGTTTGATAGTTGAATTTAGTATCTTTCAAGAATTCATTCATATGCATAAACTCTGTGAAAAAAAAGACAAATAGAATATTTTTTTTATATTTATAAAGCAATGTCTGGGATGGGAAACATATACATCAGACAGCACACTGAATGCAAATCAAGTGAAGTAACTTAAGATAATTTAGCTACCGTCAGTACCTTTGGTGAACTATATCAATGATCTAAATATATTTTGTATAATTGCAAGTTATTGGTTTATTAGTTTTTGGTGATGAGTTTCTACTAATAAAAATGTATAGCAATAAAATGTGTTATGTACCATTAACATTTAACTAAATATAAGAAAACTCTTACTTAAGTAGAAGTTGTTCTATCATTCCTATGGCAGTGGCATATTTTTTGGCAGCTTCATCATACTTTTTTTGTGAGTACAGCTGATTTCCTTCTTGCCTTATGACAGGAACCTGAGATAGTTTTTCATCCTCATCCATTGTCCAAACCTCTTTGTCAAATTCTCCTGGATTTTCAACTTTTAATACATCTGAACAAAAAAACAAAAATAAACTGTAACTAGTATATCGATATATCAGTATTCAAATTACTAAGGTCTGTATTATCCCACATAATTGTTCAATATATATAAACTTATTTGACATATAACACCTATCAATAGTAATGTGTCATTAAAATAAACAGTTTTTGTTACCAATATAGCAAGCAGCTCAATTTGTTGATTTCACATATTTTGTGATTCTTGATATATAATTTTCAGTGGAAATAATATTTTACCTTGTTAGCATCAAGAGATTTTTAAAATGCACTTATCAAGAGAAGGTCAAAACATCCTGTTTGAAATGCTAGATGTATGATTTTTATACTTAAACAACTTTAAGAAAAATATTTTAATTATGTTTCTTATAGAAAAATAGCTTGAGTGAAATAATTATCACCAACAAGATTCCCATTTTTAAGATTTCTAATAACAAGCATATTAATTTTGTTATTTTTAATTAAAAATATAAATAAAATATTAGTTTCTTTAAATAGCAATGAAACAGATTTTTATATTATTATAATTTAAAAATAAAATAAAAATACAATACCTAGAGTGAAAATGAGTGGTTGTGGATGTTTCATCAGTTCATTGAGGTCATCATGGCCGAGGCCGTGTTCTGACAGAGCCATCATACCACAACAGTGCTGTTCCTCATGATGGTCATCATCTTTCTTTCCACTATGGATTTTTCTTAAACTCTTAGCTACAAGAGGATAAATAGCTGTTTGCTGAAAAATGTAAATTATTTCTTAAAAATAATATAAAATATAATAATAATATATAAAAAATTAAAAATAAAATGATTTAAAACAAAAATTATTTTGACAAAAATGATAAATAATAATAATAACTGCACAATAATAAAATTAAATTAATAATAAAAAAATTGGTAATTCCTGATTCAAACATTTTTAAAAAAATAACTTAAATAATCTTACTTTAGTATCACAAAGAAATTCAGCAACTTCTTTAACTTTCATTGTTTTAAGGCAAATTTCCCAAACTTCAAGCTTAAATTTCTTGCCCACTATTAGTTCCATTGGTTTACTGTGGTTTCGGCTGTCATCAAGTATAGTCTTCTCTTCGTCTGTTTTGGTGGTACGATAATGGAATGTTATCTGTAATAGGAATTAAAAAAATGTTTTAATTGTTTAAACGTTATAAACATGTTTGAATTTATTTCATTTTTACACTACTACTACTACTACTACTACTCCCACTAAATTAGTTTAAATGGCAAATATTAATAATTATAAACATTATACGGTCTGCATAATAAATTTATAAAATTATTTTTAAACTTTGCAATAATAATAATAATAATAATAATAATTTATTTTAATGTTTTTTTTAACATAAATTCTAAAAATATTATGAATATAAAGAGAGTTAACAATCTCAGAAAATAGATCTAATAATACTCTTGTTCCATCCTTGTAGTCGGGAATTTCTCCAACTCCAGGATAAATAATCTTCTTGTGAATGCCTTCTTTTTGTAGATTTGCTAGGATGTCAGCCATATTGTTTAGGATTTTTCTGTTAGAAACATTGTCTCCCTTTAGATTAACACTAACACAGTTAATACGAACTGTTCCGAGAACCATATTAATACAATGGTTACGAAACCTGTATATTTATGTTTTAAACAACAACCCCCCAAAAAACAAAACAAAAAAAACATTAGCCCTTAGAAAAAAAATAAAAAAAAAAAAAAAAAAATAAAATAAAACAACACAACAGTCAAAAAAATAAAAATAATAAGAAAAAACAAAACAAAGCATAACTTACTGGGTATTGCTTAATTTTATAAAACTATGATGATCGAGACTGAAAAAAAAAAAAAAAAAAGCCAAGCAACCTCGATTATCATTGGTATCGGGGAAGATAATGACCAGCGGATCGAAAATCATTTCATCTCATAATTCTAAGTGAAAAGCATAATTAGGTACTTTGATTTTAGACTTAGCATTCTAAAATAATGCCTAAAATTTGTTATTTATTTATATTGTTTTGAGTATTTCCATAACAATTTCAAACAATTTTCTAAAAATATTTTTCCGGTGAAGTGCCAAATTGTTTCCCATGTTGAAAATAGTTTTTCTAAATATTTATTGTTTGATATTAAAACTATCTCTATATTGTAACTAACTTGATCGATATCGTTATTGCTTCAGATATACTATTTAAAAAATAAAATAATAATTTATACGTTTAATATAATATTGTGAAATAACTTAAAATTAAACCCTTTAAGAAAGATTTAAATTTAATTTGTATAAAAATTATATAGCTTTCTATAAATTATTTTTTTGTAAAATGAATCTGTAATATAAAATGTGTGTGTGTGTCTGTGTGTGTGAGAGAGAGAGACAGAATGAGAGAGAGAGAGAAAGAGATAGAGAGAGAGAGATTATTTGCTTTATATTTCACACTTTCTGATTAGAATTATATGCTATTAATTAATATATTTACCATTACATCATCAACAACAACAACAATTATTATTAGTAGTAGTCGTAGTAATAGTAATCATGGTAAAGTTGCTTCTATTATCTTTATAGATTAAGTTGTGATTAGTATGGCTGTTATCAAAGTTCGGTTGGATGTTCTGACGACCTTTCAGCAAATACAAGCTAAGACGAAGTTAGATACAAACGCTCAGATGGAACAGTTTTTTCTGATTTTTAACTGGTAGGTCGTACAAAAAATTACACATTTAAAAAAAAAAAAAAAAAAAAAAAAAAAAAAAAAAAGAAAGAAAAAAAAAAAAAAAAAAAATTAAAATCGATTATTATTAGCATTATTTATTTCAATCACTCTTCTTCTTCATCTTCTTCTTTATACTTACCTCATTTCTGTCTTAAAGTTCACGCTCTATTCACAGTGAAAAACGTATTTAGTAAGTTAAAAAAATATAACTGTTTAATTAATTAATTTTTAGCACCATGGAGTTTTTTACATCAAACGCCAGTGAAACAATTTTAGTAAATTCCTTGAAAAATATCATGGAAAATTCACTGAATCCAGATCTGGAAGTGGTCACCGGAAATAGTTGCTCTTCTAACACCGACTCAAGTTCAGGGGAGATAAATTCGAATTTAACAGGAATAACAAATCGTCATCAAAATTTTATCAGCACCGGTGTTTCATCTGTTTCACAGGATAAGGACACGAGAAAACATACTGAGACTATGGGCAGATGCTTTTCTTGTCCATCTGAAATAAGGAAATGCGTTCTGTTGAATGGAGGCTCACTGAAAACATTAGTTAGTAAAAGAAAAACGTCTGTGCTGGTGAAGCGCAGGGAAGACGGTGCATGGATAAAAATTAGAAACACTGTGATGTCTCGGAGTAATGACAGTATGAATGCGGAGGACACAAAGACAGATAGTAAAGTGACTGGTAATTCATCTTCAGAGAAAGTATCCAAAAATGAAGATAATATTTCCAGAGCATGTGTTCTGGACAAAGAAACAGGTAATAAAACTTTTGTAAATATTTTTCAGTATATGTATTTGCGTGGACATATATGGCTATTCGTGCATATATATAACTGTATGACTATATATGTGTGTTTGTGTTTATGTGTGTGTTTGTGTGTGTGTGTGTGTGTGTGTGTGTGAGAGAGAGAGAGAGAGAGAGAGAGAGAGAGAGAGAGAGAGAGAGAGAGAGAGAGAGAGAAAACTTGATAAAGTCAGTTAATGTCCATTTACTAAAAATGTATTTACAATTATCTTTTGATAAGTGGCTATAAAACAGCATGTTTTAATGTACACACAAGTAAACAGTATTTTATGTTTTGCAAACTAATAATGATGATAATTATATTGCGAAATGAAACATAAAAACCCCCCAAACAAATGATTACGTAAATTTCTTTAAATTCAGAAACTGAACTCTACTGTTTCTATGTTTAGTTCGCTGGATTTATCTCCCCTGATCAAGCTTGTAAACGTTGCACTAAGCAGAACTTTAATTATTGATTTTTGTTTAAGATGATGGAAAATATAAGTTGTATTAATTTTTATTTGAGCGTAAATAAAAGAATTTTCATTTTTATTACAATAAGAAGTATTTTAAAAAAAATAGTTTCAGAAAAAAGCGATGCTATTAAACCCTCCATGGATACGCAGTCCAACGAAGACGCGGATATAGAGAAGACGCCTCTTTATGCTGTAAAACACTACAAATGTCAGTTGTGTATCAAATCCTTCAACTCCAAGTCACGACTTTCTGTGCACGTTAGAGCACAACATAACGACGAAAGGGAGAATATTTCCAGTTCCGCTGAAATGAACCGCGGTAACGCATCTTCAGAAACTTCTGGCTCTGATATGAAACTAAAAACTCATGAAAACACACACCACAGTCAAACAGCAATATCTGAAGATATCAACAAACAGAAAATAGAGTGTAGTGATTACGACAAAACGTTGTCAATCGAAACGAAATTCCATACCGATAAAGTGAAATCAAGCATGGCAGATTCGTTTAAATGTCAAAAGTGTCCGCGGTCATTTAACTCGCATTCTGGACTGTGGCTGCATATCGATAAAAGTCATTCAGGAAAGAGCTTTATTTGCAGCATTTGTAAGAAAGCCTTGTCAGATGCACCGACGTTAAAGAGACACATGATTTGTCATGGCGACGTAAAACAGTTTACTTGTAACGAATGTGGACGTCAGTTCGCTCTGAAGGCATATCTCAGAGATCACATGAGAACGCACACAGGAGAAAAACCTTACAAATGCGACATCTGTGGAAGAAGTTTTGCACAAACAGGCTACCTAACTGTCCACAAAAGACTTCACACAGGAGAGAGGCCCTACACTTGTGACGTATGCGGAAAGCAGTGCTCACAAGCTCAGCATCTCAAGCTTCACAAGCGATCTCACAGCGGCGAAAAGCCATACAGCTGCGACCTCTGTGAGAAAAGGTTTACGCAGGTATCGAATCTACAGACTCACAGACGATCTCACACAGGAGAGAAACCATTCACCTGCACTGCTTGTGGGAAACGGTTTGCCCAGTCCTCCCAGCTTCAGACACATTTTAGAACTCACACAGGCGTCAAGCCATACAAATGTGAGCAGTGTGGACAGGAATTCACACAAAACGTGAAGCTTCGTGCTCATCTCCAGAGACACCAAGGCGTCAAGGACTACCTGTGTTCCGTCTGCGGGAAAAGCTTCTATTCCGTTCACGATATGCAAAAACACAAGAGGACCCACATGACCGACAAGCCTCACAAGTGCGACGTGTGTGGGAAAGGATTTATAGAGGCAGGATATTTGAGAGCGCATCGCAGAGTACACACTGGGGAGAAGCCGTATATTTGTGATATTTGCGGGAAAGGCTTCAGACTGATGGCTAAATTAAACAAGCATAAACAGACCCATACGACAGTGGATGTCAATCAGATAGCATTCCAATCACAACCATCTTTCTCTTCTGCAGATGTATCAACAGCCATTACGTTTCCACCACCACCTTTTGCTTACATTTCTTCTGCTTGGGAGAGGGACATGTATCCACAAGAGCCACCTCAGTTATAAAGATAACAGTTTCATATAACACTATTACATTTCGAAATTATCTGATTATCAAGCACAGATACCGTGATGTCTTTCTGCAAATGTGTTAATAAATGTACTTAGTTAGAAACCAGGTTAAAATAGCATAAGTTTATTCAGTGAATGCATTTTGTAGACTAGAATCGTTTGAGAAAAAGGCATGAAAGGCATTTGTGTACTGACGCAGCTTTTATGTAATCAGTGCTCTGTCTCTGGGCTACGATTTTATTCCAATTTGAATTCGTAAACAAATAATCATATTACTAAAAAAGAAGGAAGAAAGTTTTATTTAACGATGCTCTCAAGTCATTTTTAATCTAAAGTTAAATGGTGTCAATAAGATTAGTCTTTTTAGATTATAAGGATTGATTCTGAGACATGTCTCTTTCTGCCAGTCACTTACAGCCCGCCCCTCAACGAAACGACACAAATATTTTGAAAAGCGTTATTTTTTATTTGATAAGAATAAAAATACGATTCCTTTTCTTGAAGCGTTTCATTTTCGGTTTTATTAAACAATTTAAACATATGAACAATGAAAATATTCATTGAAACCATAGCATTTTCGGTTAAATCTAACTCGTGGCTCGTTCGTTAAATAATTACTCCTTACGAGTTTCGTGTTTTCCGAAAAGATGATTTTTATCTTTGTTTAAAATCCTATCACTTTGTCGTTGTATTTGCAGTGAACCACATATCGCTTACAATAATAATTCCGGAACATGCGTGCTACATCAAACAAGCTATTGTATTTGTTGGCAGATATATGCCAGTCAAATACACATGAATCAGTCAGTTCAACACTCCGAAGCCGAAAAATAAACATTCTTTGCAATTCCTGTATTGATTCCGTTACTTTATCAAGCAGTGAAAAATTTACTGTAACATGGATTGCTAAGTTAACAGAATTATTTTCAAATAAAATAGAAACCTCTAGCGACACAGAGAACACGAAAGTGCCAATAGTTTTAATGAAGTGTTTTCGTTGTTCGAGAGATATTTAAAATTTTAAATAAAACCGAATCTTCAGGGAAATGCAAAGCATGGAGAAATGGAATCTTGTTTTTATTTGTTTCAAATAATCTCCACTTTTCAAAATCAGAATTTTTTTTTTTTTTTTTTTTTTTTTTTTTTTTTTTTTTTGATTTTATTATTATTTTTTTTAATTATTATTATATTTTTTTTTTACGCTTTTCTAGGAAATCCTTTAATTCGTAATCTTGTGAATGTTTTAGGATACATCCATTATCATGGATCTGTTTGTGCAGACTTTTCACGTTATAATGTTAATTCATTAAATTTGTTGGTGTCTTTGACCGTGTGACTAATTAAGACAGAAATATAAATAACTACCAGATTGCTTCAAATAAGTCCTAGCAGCAGTTCTGTTGTTTTTTGTGTGATTTTTTCGTTTAATGGTATAGCATTAATAATAAAAATAAATAAAAACAAGTCTGTGTGTCTATGTGTGTGCGTGTGAAGATTTGTTTTTTGTGGACAATAATTATTAAAATAATGAAAGTAATAAATCTAATTCGACTGAAGCAAAATAATAGTATTAGTCATGTAATGGTAAGAACTTTTCTTTTTTAGATTTATTTATTTATTTAGTTTATAATAAATTTAATTAAATAAATAATAAAATTAAAAGAAAATAAAGTCGGAAATCGAATATTTTTTTTTTTAATTCTTGCCATCTTTATTCTTATCTGTTTATTACTGGGTCAACAAAAAACGGCAAGAATAACAACAATACCCATCCGTTAATAACGTTTAGGCACAGTATACATAATTTCATTCAAAATGTATTAATCGGTGAATCTTTTATATCATTAGTGAACGACACAGCCCGAATATCCTTTGGCGGAGAACAGCTCAGACGGACATTTGGATAGATATCGTTGGTTCTCCATTAGAGATATGTCTATACCGTTTTTTGGTTTATCTTTTCCAAGTATGCTCATTTAACAGTCCGCTGGTACATTAAAAAGTACCATGCAGATGTACTTCCGCTACAAGAAACAATCCAAGATCCCTGTCATAAATCACCAAATAGAAAATGTTCAGACTTAATTGCTTCTTTCACAAATTCAAGCACATCTGATAGCACATCTGCAACCAAAAATTCCCTGCAACAGACGTTTAACGACATTTCAGTTCAGAAATTGCGCCCGAAACCAGATTGACACAGAGCAAGCTTATATTCATTCAAGTATCGTTTCTAATTTGCATAAGCTTCGCATCTTTTCAAACCTACATCCTGGAATATAAATTAAATCGCAGGAAAGACAATTTAAGTGCTGGAAAGAAGCAGGAACCTTATTATTAGCTTAATTAAACACATCACATTAACCGGAAAGAAAATTGATTGAAACGAGTGGTCTCCCGTGATCCGAATGTTGCGCTGGAGCACTTCGTCATTCTCCGCTGTCAGCTAACAGACGTTCGTTCACCGGTCATGTTTGATGTATCACGAGCAAAGAAGACGGATTTTTCTTTCTGTCAAATTCAAATTCTAGTCAGATAAACATTTAATATTGCGATGTGATGAAGAATATAAAATACTGATGTGTTAAGCATATACCATCATCTTATATTTTTTCTTTCTTATAGAGAATCTTAACATTTTATTTTTATTACTGCTTCTAATATTTATACTTAATTTTTTTCCCCATTCTTTCTCGTGCATACGTATATGTGTATGTATGTGTTTAGAAGTCAGTAGAATTCAGTAGATTTCTTCTTTTAAAGCAACAACAGTAATAATATAACCATTATTTTATTATGTAGTCAAATTCTTCAAAACATCTTTTCTTTGTTTTTTTTTTTAAATTTCTTAAACGTTAACACGAATAGTTACATTTCATGTGGCTAAGAATCTAGTTTTAAACAACCTGGGATATTAAATGTCAAACATATATATGAAATTAAGAGATTATTATTATTTCTATTTTCATTAGTCAATTAAGTATATATAAATACAATTTCAACAGTTATAATATAAAACTAAACTATCTAAAATTAAAATCCCTTGAAATACAGTTAAAAAATAAAACGATCATGTACCTGCTTTAACTTACACCTCTGAGATATTTTATAAATCACGTCTGATGGTGAAAGTGTTTAATTCCATCATCACATTGCGAATTCCAGGAACGAGTGACTCACTCGCCATCAGGTGGCTAAGAGGTTTAAGCAATTACAAACTAATCTTGCCGTTTGCCTTTAAATCCAGAGACACATTAAAGCGACATCGCAGAGATGTGCAGCTCGCCCTTTTAATGACACCATGGTATTTTTTGTTAATACAGCAACAGATAGTCTTTTGATCATCACTGACACGGTAATTCCAGTAAAAAAATACAAAATTAAGTTAAATAAAAGGGTGATCTTTCCCAGAAACATAATAATAATAATAATAATAATAATAATAATAATAATCAAATACATCCGATCAGTTTACATACAAAATGAAATATAACTTTTATTTATTTTTATTATTATTATTTTTATTTTTGTTTTATTTATTCATCATCATCTTCATCCTCATGATTATTATTATTATTATTATTATTATTATTATTATTATTATTATTATTACTATTACTATAAAGAGGGAATAATAAACGTAATTATGGTAAGTACTGTCCTGTTAAACGGTTTTACTCTGAGTTTAATGGAAGGAAAAATGCATTAATACACATCCTTGTTATTTCATTATACAATAGAATGCCACCCTTTCCTAATAATAAAGGGCAACTATAATATACACATCGCGTAGAATATACATATAGCTTGCAATTTAGCATTCTTGATGTTTATTAGTATAGTATACATAATTACATAGCTTGAATAACATCAACAGGAGTCATCGAAGCTACATATGAAGGTACAAAGATACAGATAGACTTAATAAAGAAATCTCTTACATTTGAAATACATTGTTTTAAGCATTGCGATTTTTCATTCACATTTTCTTTCTTTCTTTCATTTTTATTTAATTACTTTTATTATTATTTTTTTTATTATTGTTTTTTTTTTTTTACTGTTTTAAAACAAATCTGTTTCTTCTCTCTCTCGTTATCGGGATAAAAAAAAAAAAATTAAAACAATGTGACACACTGAGAGAGAGAAAGACGACATCATTCGACTAGTCCCCAGCTCAGCTTTATAGTGAAATTTCGTGCCTTGGTGACTCGCTAACCCATGCCATTAAACGATTGAATAATTGCATCTGACTGCTGATTGAGAGATTACCCTGTCCACTGTGTTCATTTTATTCTGCGGCCTTTGTAATAAACGACACTTGGCGATAAATTATTAGATCTCCTCCGTTCTTCTCCTACTCTATCAAGTGACTCACGTTCTTCAGAACCGTGTCGCCAAAATAGCTTAATCACAATTCTCGGACAAACGACAGACTACGAGATTTGCCGAGATATTAGCCGCCTGTCACTGGAGAAGTGAAAACAAACATAACTTCACTGTTCAAATTGAAGGCTGGTCGAACGTTCTCATGAACTAATGATACACAATCCTCGAATTAGCTTTGGCTTGTTTCCTTAAATAACAATCCTGCTCAAGAATGGTATTGAAAAACGTGTCGTTTTAAAGGCAGTTCAGATGTCAGAGCTGTTATATGTCACTGAGACATGGAACAGAAGTTTAAAAAAAATATTAATTAATAAGCGAATGGTTGCCAAATAATAGATTTCTGTGATACGAGATTTGAACAAGAGCAAAATATATTTTGACAGTAAATAATATAAACGAAAGAGATGGAAAAAAAGACGGATTTAGAGAGAGAGAGAGAGAGAGAGAGAGAGAGAGAGAGAGAGAGAGAGAGAGAGAGAGAGAGAGAGAGAGAGAGAGAGAGAGAGAGAGAGAGAGAGAGAGAGAGAGAGAGAGAGAGAGAGAGAGAGAGAGAGAGAGAGAGAGAGAGAGAGAGAGAGATACAAAATACATACTGTTTAATGAGAAATAGAAGAATATATCCTCATAATATTCAAAGTAAAATTAGGAATAATATAACCTTATTCATAAAACAAAGGTCCCAGAATCAGAAGAAGCATCATAAACATCGAGTTTACTATACGTATTATATTATACATACGCGTACAAACCTTTCAGAAGAACTAATTTTACAATACTGTACATGGGTTTTTATTGTCTATTTACTTTAGTGATCATTCTCTTGGTCAGACTCCTATTATTATACTGAGCATTTTATTAAAAAACAAACACACACACACACACACACACACACACACACACACACTACCCAATAACATACCTATGCCCATCTATATACACCAACACAACAACACAAACATACATAGGTACATTTACACACAGAGTGCACACAAATATACGTGATATAAACGTGGTTACTATCCACTTTTGGATGAGTTGTAATGGTTTGTAATTTTTAGTTGGTTTCGGTTTGTAACTGTTCAAGGTAAACATGTCGAGGATATGTCTTTAACTGCCCGTTGCCCATTACTTATAATGGCACAAAATTAATGGTGTATTTTGTGTACCTGAACGTTAGACAGTTTGAAAAGCAACACTAAGAAGCATATCTTTTACAAATCACGTAAGAAAAGTAAAATCATCTATAAAAAGCATAGAACAAACACAGATTTAATGTGGAAAATAATTACTTATTATACAAAATTTTATTATATTTTATCAAAAAGAAACACTCCAGTGAATTAAGTTACATAACAATGGCTTTCAGCAAGATAAAGGAAAATGCATGGAAAAATTATTTAATTTAAAGATCGATCAATAATCCAACAATCCACAGAGCTTTCTCTACTGTGTGCGTGCTTGTGCGTGCGTTAAAATCTGTTTACTTGTTACAGTTCAGCTTCGTTGAAATGTTTTACAAGCATTTACATGTATTTAAATGATTTCATCAAACGTTTTTCTTTAAAAATATTTTACACATTATTTAAAATTAAGTTTTCTTAAGCAATTTAAATCAATGGATATGCGGATATATTAATGCAATTAATAAAAATAAAATTAAAAAAAAAAAAAATCATTTTCTGCACTGGAACACTGTGAAGGTCAGTCCATCCATATATTGCATCTTCTTGATAGTTTGAGCAGTCTGCCATTTTACAATATTAACGTTCCAATCAAAAGCTCAGTGTGTTTTAGCACTTTTTATACTGATAAACAGGTCTGTTATCGTGGATCTGCACCAGTCCCACATTCTCTGTGTCTTTTAATAATTCTCTCTCTCTCTCTCTCTCTCTCTCTCTCTCTCTCTCTCTCTCTCTCTCTCTCTCTCTCTCTCTCTCTCTCTCTCTCTCTCTCTCTCTCTCTCTCTCTCTCTCTCTCTCTCTCTCTCTCTCTCTCTCTCTCTCTCTCTCTCTCTCTCTCTCTCTCTCTCTCTCTCTCTCTCTCTCTCTCTCTCTCTCTCTCTCCCTCCCTCCCTCCCTCTCTCTCTCCCTCTCAAATGATTGCTGATTAACGACGCTCTGCTGTTATATATATTCGAACATATCATCCTCGTTATGTTTTACGTCTGTTAAGTTTGCCAGAATGGGACAGAAGATTGACAGTGCCAGTCCCAGAATGGCCAGCATGTAACTCCAGCCTACAGAGCAGTGTCCGGTGTTGTATGGCCCGGCCCTCTCGCCGCAGTAGTAGCGAAAAAAGGTCGTGTCGAACCCCATAGGGAACATGAGCAGTCCTGCCGCCATTATTAAAACTGAAATAGAAAAAGAAATAAACTTGTTGTTGAAATTATTAATATTTGTTTTAGGGTAAAAAAAAAATCAAAAAGGTCATCGGAATTTGTTATCTATGTAGCTGTAAAGTTTGAAAAAAAAAAAAAATGAATGCTGAAATCACTGCCTCCTCACATGTTTTGAGGCAGTGGAAATATGATGTGATAATTCAGTTATTTTAAACTTGCTAAATTCGTGCTCTAGTACTAAAATTAAACATAAAATCTGGAAATCATTAATAAAATACTATACAGGAAGTTTCGGGCATGTAAATGCCAGAAAGACTAATGTTAAACCTACTATTCACATTCCGAAATACATCTGGCACCACTGATTTCGAATTTTATCTTGTCGTTCTGCATATGGTTTAACGTTCATATTTTATTAAGACCTATCAACAGTACTAATTTAAATATCTAATCTGTTTTGATCTTATTCATGTGTAACTTTATAATTTGTATTTGCAATATTTACAGTGATTAAAACCAATTTGAAATAAGTATAAGAATTTCTGATAAAAACAATTATCAGCATCCGCTCATTTCATTCCAAATCATATTATTACAGTTTATCTTTCTCTCTTTCTGTGAATGTGTATAATAATAATAATAATAATAATAATAATAATAATAATAATAATAATAATAATAATATTGCATTAATGTCTTTGAAAGTCCTGAGCAAAGTCTACAAATTTGTGTTATTCTCAAGCCAGTACCCATCCTATCTCTCTATCATTCATTACTATTTATAACCCCAGAGATTCGGCCAGGCCTTTTTACTTCGTCGACGTCTTTGACCGTGCGACTAAATTACAATAAAGCAGAAACCTTTTCCTACCCGCACCCATTCTAGCAACACGATTAAATAGATTGTCAGTAATTGGTAACACCGTGTATGAACTTATGAACGGAAACGTCATAAATATTCATCAAACTTGCCGCAAACTCAGCGATAAGTGTAATTATCGAAGTTTTTACGGCCTGGGCAGAGATGGACATAGGGCAAAATGCGAAAATCATTGCCCCATAAGTTCTGTCCACGCGGAAACGTGATCTGATCGATAATAGGATCTCTGGAGGTAGATCAAATGTCGCCGGTACTGTATGGCCTGGATTGTCGAGAGGGTGGGGGTAGGGAGTTTGAAAAAACGGGGAATGGTTAAAAATCTCCACTTAAATAAATAAGTAAATAAATAAATAAATAAATAAAAGAAAATAATAAAAGAAAGAACAACAGAAAAAAGAAAAGCTTTTTTGATTGACTATATTCTATTGCTTTTAATACATATTACAAAAATCCCATTAGCTTTTGATTTAAACGTTTTAAACAAACATTATATTTAACTGAATTTAAAGAGCTAATTCACAGAATTATGTATTCTGATTTCCACTTCAGTCCATTTTCATTTTCCATACATAATAACTATTCACAGCGAATTTACTTTTAGATGGTTCCTAACTGTACAACTTATAACAAACATTTCTGATTAACAGTAAATAATAATAATAATAATAATAATAATAATAATAATAATAATAAGAAGAAGAAGAAGAAGAAGAAGAAGAAGATGAAGAAGAAGAAGAAATAAGAAAGAAAGAAAGAAAAAAGATTATTCTCTCAAAATCCACCTTTACATCTTTTTATCGACCTGTAAGTCATTTCTATCTATCTATTTCTCTGGCTATCCGTCTATTTGTCTGACTGTCTGTATGTCTGTCTTTCCATCCATCTGTCCATCTATCTATCTATCTTTCTATCTTTCAATCTAGATCATTGGATGGATGAATGGAAGGATTAACAGAAAACATATTAAAAGTTCAGTTAAAAGAAACGAACAAACGAACGAATGAATAAACAAATAAAAATATAAATTGTAGTCAAAACCGTAGACATACCTGCGACTGTCTGTATGTAGCCATCAGCCACTGCTACTCTGCGATGCCATTTTTTCCTCACAAACAGAGCAGTGACTGAAACAATGGCAGCCGTACACTGAAACACACACCCGCTTCCAAACAAAATGCAAGAAGCATTCCAAGCCCCTGAAGGAATTTTTGTCACACCAGCGTTGCCGGCATATGTCAAACACGATGACGTCGTAGCCGAAGTCCGGGTATTTCTGACACAGTAATTAAACATTCCGAATGAGTGTAAAAGATCCGGGTGCATGATCCAGTGCGGAAAGACGAAACTTGTCGTACAGGCAATGGATACTATAACGGAAACTACCGACCAGATTACGATGATAGGCGAAACAGACATGTTCCAGTCATTTTTCAGTTTATAAAAAAAAGAATTAAACATTTGGCTTTTTAATTTTTAATTTTTATATAAATATCAAATTAGATTTTGAATAAGGCAATTTAAAAACTGAAAACATAGCTTATAATTCTGCCAAAAGCTTTATCTATAGATAATGATCTGACATTAAAAAAAAAAAAAAAATATTTTCCTTGTTACATTTAAAAAAAAAAAAAAGAGAGAGAGAGAGAAAAAAAATAGTTTCTTCAGTACAATCCAAATAATAATTTCAAACTGTGATCTTTGTTAATATTTGTTTAATTCTGGAAGAAAACATTTTTTTCTGCATTTTATGCAGTCGAAAAATACTGATTTAATAATAAAATTCCATTTAAGTCAAACATCCATTTTCGATTTTCAGTTTCAAAATTTGATTCCAGAATTCCTGCCAGAAAGCATCTAACGTAAAACCAGAACTAGAATTTTCTGATGTTGATAATTATATAAGTTCCAACTGAATTCACAAATAAAATATTCATTAAGTATTTTTGATGCTAAAACTGGAACATTTATTTAAACGTTACAAACTGAAAACTTCTTTAGGAAGGAACTGTTGAAATAAACCATTGCCGATTTCAAAGCCGTAAAAATTACGTTTTCAACAAGTAACTCCGTGTACAAGAGGAAGCTGCTATCGGATACACTCATCCCATTGATTTAATGGTTTAATTATTTCGTTCCATCCTTTCTATCTCGCCACCGTTTAATAGAGAATTCCTTCGGGTAAGCACAGTCATTCTACAGGTCACTGCCCCAACAAGAGACACCAAAATGACACTTCTTCCATTTTCGCCAATGTGATTGCGCTCTCCAGTTGTCGTCTGCTATTTGAAACAGACGACAGGGGGATTCTCAATGCGTCATTGATCTGTAAGAATGCAGCAGGTGACCAGCACGAGTTGCTTCCACCGAAGGAATTCCCTCCACGGAAATTGCAATTTGTCGCACATGGATCCACACAATAATTTGGTTTCCTTCACCTCCTGCAGTTTTCCACTGATTTTATTGCAAATTACGAAATAAATGGTACACAGCTTTTATTTATAGAAGTGTAATGATTTTGTATTTTTGCGACAGATTTTGTACATTAACATTGTTTGTTTGTTTGTTGTTGTTGTTGTTATTATCATCATCATCATCATCATCATCATTATTATTATTTTATTAATTTGTTTGTTTATCTATCTATTTATTTTATTTTATTACATACTTTATTATTATTAGAACTATTTTGAATATTAATTAATTAATTTTGTTTTTTATTGATTGATGTTGTTAAATGCAGGATCATTCAATGTCCCACAGCTGGTTTATTAAACGTAAGTATTTTTCTAATTAAGGAAATATATTTGAAGGATTTCTTGTAATAAATACAAGCTATTGCTTTTCCGTCTCATCTATATTGTTCTTATCCACATATATGATTCATGTTTAAATTATATTCATTAGCTAAAATCATTTTTCTTCTTCTTTCATAAATAAATTAAATATTTTGATTATGTATGTATGAGTGCGTGTGTGTGTGTGTGTGTACAATTAGCGCGAAGAGCAGAAGAATATATCATACTATCGGGATTCGCTGTTATTTCCATGTAATTCCAATCTTGAATTATTCTGAAAAACGGACCGTTCTAATTAGCGTTATCATGCTTGGCGCAGAGAGATGGATCTCTCGAGTAAAAGGAGGGATTGTAAGCCACAAACTATCGCCCGTGAGACGTCTGCTACAGTTGTTTCGTTTGAACGCGGCCACCTGAACAATCTACAAATAAAGATACAGGTCCGTATAGACAAACGAAATAAATACCATATCCCAGAGGCATTTTGTCCTGAATTATATTACCATAAATTCCAACTGATAGACTAAAACAGACGATTAAGCAGAATCATTTATTATTTATTTATCAAACTATGGATGGCTTTTGCCTTTTGGGTGGGATGGGGTAACATTTATAGGAAACCACAAGTGATGATAGACTTTCAATATTTACTTATAAATTATTGATAAATACTACTTTCTTTCATCCTATGCAGCTTGTAATGTTGTCAAAAATCAGATCACAGGATTCTTTAAACTGAAATAAAAAGTCATTACTTTCCATTACGAAACATTTACGACTCTCACGGTACCTCTTATTTTGGGTTCTTCAGTAAAATTATGTTAAATAGTACGATAAGAACGTGTTATCTTCTGTACTACAAATGTAAGACAGCCGAAAGAACTCGAGTCATTACACGGAAATCAATGAGGGCTGGTTGTATTAAAGAACGCTCTATAAATTACACTGGTAAATTATTTAAAATAATAATAATAATAATAATAATAATAATAATAATAAAAATAAAAAAATAAAAAATAAAAAAATAAAAATGATTATCTGTATATATGAATGATTAATCATATTGATCAAAACAGTAATTTCAGTGAGGCTCTCTCTCTCTCTCTCTCTCTCTCTCTCTCTCTCTCTCTCTCTCTCTCTCTCTCTCTCTCTCTCTCTCTCTCTCAGTAAATTATTTCTTTTATTCACTGGTCAAAGGAGTTCTTAGATCATTTGCCTCTGCTATATGAATTCTGTCAGTGAGTGAAAAAAAAAAAAAAATAATAATAATAATAATAATAATAATAATAAAATCAAGTAAAGCGATTTTGGAAATAAAAAGGCAGTAATGAGTGAAAAATAAATGAAACTTGTCAAAAGGGAAATATCTTGTTAGCTGGTAAAGTTAACACAGAGAATCTCAGGAAAAACGAACGGGGAGAGAAGATATTTAAATTGAAACAGATGGACTGATGGATAGATGAATGGATGGATGGATAAATAAACTGATGTATAAGCACATATAAATGAAAGAAGATACGTATAAATACAGGTATACAGATCTCTCTCTCTCTCTCTCTCTCTCTCTCTCTCTCTCTCTCTCTCTCTCTCTCTCTCTCTCTCTCTCTCTCTCTCTCTCTCTCTCTCTCTGTATCCAACTGCACACACCCACACCCACATAAACACACACACACACAAACACACAAACATACTGATGAATGTTAAAAATAACGGACACCCCCACCAGCAAAACAACAAAACGTAATGCAATTCAATTACAAATAATTTCAAAACACCGAACTAAATCTTAACGTATAAATTATCAACATCCTTTATTTCTTCTCCAGATCAACTACTAAATGTCAGCACTTAGCAGTGTTAGGGATCGAATCCCAATAGCTTTAAACGTATTTCTTCAAATGGGTTTTTTCTTCGGATGAGTCATCTTGTGTAAGGTATGGCTCCCAGCGGATTGATACGTTAATCAGCAAGACGGCGTCTATTTCGTTTTCATTCTAACTTCGCTTCGGAAAAAAAAAAAAAAAAAAAAAAAAAAAAAGATGATGAAGAAGATAGAAAAAGAAAAGAAAAAAAGAACAAGAGAAGACGAAATGATGATGAAAGAACAAGAAAAAGATTACGAAGAAGCAGAAAGAAGAACAAGAAATAATTAATTCTTTCGAAACCTTTTTGTGTAACTTCTTTGATTTACATATATACATATATATACACAATGACATAAACACATACAGCCATGTGTACACCCAAACATATGCGTTCATATACATACATACATAATATATACATACACACCCACATAATATACCTACATACATAAAAACATACATATATACACACACACAGATACACACATATATTCACGTACATACAGAGAGAGAGAGAGAGAGAGAGAGAGAGAGAGAGAGAGAGAGAGAGAGAGAGAGAGAGAGAGAGAGAGAGAGAGAGAGAGAGAGAGAGAATTAGATAAATAAACAACAGAGACAACAACTGACAGATAAGTCAGTACATAAACTAAATAACGTATTGAACATAACTGATATAAAAGCGTGAACTAGCGTGGTAATGAAAGATTTAAAAAAAAGTAAAAAAAAAAAGAAATTAAATAATTAAGTTGTTTTTTACGCTTATTGATCGTCAAGTATGAAACAGTAGAATCATCCTGAAGCGAAGGCAGAGGCTTGCGGTCAAGTGTTTTCGATTAGTGAAAGAGAAAATTAGATATTGCTTTAATATTGATGCCTGTTTAATAACTGAGTAAAGGCAGTGAAAACTTCAAAAGATATTGAAAAATTATGGTGATGATGATAGATGAAACTAGCGATGATGATGAAAGGGATAGGACTGGTGATTACAGTATAGGTTATGATGATGATATCCTGTTATAATAATAATAACAACGTCTGATGATAATGTTGACTGCAGATGAAAATGATAACGGATGATGGTAATGAAAATGTATCATTCTAATGATGATAAAGTCTCATGATGATGATAAGAAATGATGTTAAAGTGGTGATGATAATGATAACGACTGATGATAATGATAATAGTTGATGATCATAACTTTAGATGATGATCTCTTATTTGAGGAAAAAGGTAAATGATGATGGTGATGATGGTAACAGATGATGATAATAGTAAAATCTGACGACAGTGATGAAAAGAGTTATGATGACCGATAAGATGATTGTAATCAATGTTTTTTAACAGTGACGTTACAAACAGTTGTAACGCTTGATCGTATTTTATGACAGAATAAAAGGCAGGATTAATGGCGGTTCTGAGGTTGAGATGATCATTTATTTTTTATCATCTAATGTTTAAAGATTTATAAAATAATTTCATATTAATTACATTTCATTTCTTGTCTTGATTTATATTTGTGCTTGACGTTTATATTATTTTATGTATTAAATCTTTTTTCTTTTTTAATCTATGACATTTAATGTAAAGTAATGGAAATCTACAACTACAACGATAATAATAATAATAATAATAATAATAATAATAATAATAA
Source organism: Chrysomallon squamiferum (assembly GCA_012295275.1). NCBI lineage: Eukaryota > Metazoa > Mollusca > Gastropoda > Neomphalida > Peltospiridae > Chrysomallon > Chrysomallon squamiferum. The sequence goes on along the minus strand of CM022671.1, from coordinate 33,093,466 downwards.
TTAATTATTATTATTATAATAATAATAATTATTAATTAATTAATTAATTAATTTATTAATTAATAATAAAATAAATAAATAATTGAAGCAAGAAAGAAAGACAGAAAAAAAAAGGAAAGAAAAATATATAAATAAAATAATAAAACAGATTTAATAGTTGTGATGTAATAAATATAGTCACAAAGGATTATGATTTAAATCAAACTAAAAGGAAATCATTTCAGCGCTTCCACCAATAACACTGTCAAGACAGCCTTATTACATTGTCCTGTTCTCGCATCGTCATATATTTTTTTTTTCTTTTCTCTCCAGCTCTTTTCCTATGTTTTCCAGACCGCTGTCATATCATGCAATCGTATGACTGCTATTTCATTTTTGTGTAATATCATCAAGCTAGGACATGTCATCTCCTATTAGAAAATAACGACCGTAATGTTATGAATGGCGCATTTGTCCGCGTGTTAAACGAAACCTCCATCTCGTCTCTCTCGAGTATTCAGTTTTTCAATCACACAGAGTACGGTGGTCGTCAGCTGAAGAGGCCTCAGTGATAGGGTCAGCGATAATTGGATTGTGTGTCAGGGCTGTCCCGCTGTAATGAGCCCTGGGGCGCTGACTCAGAGGGTGGTGGAATAGATATTTTGATGATGTGTGTCTGTGTGTGCGCGTGCATGTACGTATTTGTGTGCGCTCAACACGTATTGGTGTGGAATGTGGTAGTGTCTGTGTGAAAGTGTGAGGGAATATTGTGTTAAGCTGTATATAACTTAAGTGTTGTTTACAATATTTGGGCCGTTACAAAGAGGTGTTTTATTATTTTTTTGTGTGTGTATTAACGGCTGTCTGAGTTTTAAATAATGTAAGTATTTATAATAATAACAATATTATTATTATTATTATTGTTGTTGTTGTTGTTATTATTATTATGATGATGATGATGACGACGATGACGATGACGATGATTATGTCAAACAAAATTCTATATAGTTAAAATTTAGACAATTTTCTTTTTCTTTTCATGTAGTTAATTTGAAGTTCACGATTCTTTGCGACGGACTGAGTTAAAAGCCATTTTCGTATATTTGTCTAACAAAGCACTGTTCTTTTACCTCTCTCAGGGATTAGAGAGCTCAGCGATTACACAATTTTCTAACCAGCATGATGAATACTTCAAGGAATGTCTCTTGGTACATTTTCGATTTCATCACATACCCCAAAACAAATTTTTCTATAATCAGCAGGATTCGCTTTCTTTTCTTGAACAAGTCGTCCGTTTTTGCTGAAGATACTTAAAAACTATTTCGCGAATCGGTTTTTATTGGACGATGGATTTTGTGAATTTTAGCCTTCTAACACGGTTTAGAAGGACAACCCAAGTTAATTTATTATAAAACAGATGTGCTTGATCCAGCAGTGGATTTAAAACGGTTCCAGAGGATTCGTTAATAATGTCCAGATGTGTGTTTGGATCAGATTTAGATATTACTTCGCCTGTCATGCGGACAGAGACTAATCACAAAGATTTTCTGAAAACACTTCTGTCTTTTTTTGTGTTTTTTTCTTGTTGTAACATACAGGGTCAGAATTCTTGAACTGAGTGCAGTCGCAATGTCGATTTGTTGATTTGGGAGAAAAGTGAAATGAAAAGTTAATTAAAAAAGAACTAATTTCGATTGACGCATGTCAGAAGAATATTAAAAAAAGGTGGACAAGGTCAAGAAAAAAGAAAAGAAATTAAAACGGATAAACGAAAGAAAGAAATAAATAAAATAAAATAAAATGAAACCATGAAATATTTTGAATGAAAATGAGAACGAATCAATTATTACTAGATCAAAAGTTTCTGAAACATTATTGTTTTATGTTACTTATAAAAGAATATATATATATATATATATGGCTGTTAGTGAACACTTTGACTATTTTCGCCATCCAAACAAACCTCCCGTAGGACGTTATTTTAGTCATCGAAATAAAAAAATTGGCCAAAAATCCATTGATTATCCGATCATTCTGGGACTTGTTTTAAAATGGGCCAAACGACTTCCCATTCTTCCTATAACCAGAAATAAAATAAAATGTTAGTTTCTTTTTAAAACGCTCGGCGCGTTGGTGGAGCGTTGGTTTATTCATTAATTTATATGTATAATATAGTGGAACAAACACCTATGAACAAAGCAAGACAAAAATTAATGAAATAGAGAAAGAAAGAAAGAAAACAAAAATGTCAGCAATGAATAATGACAAGCATTAACATAAAGAGCCGACTTTTTGCACATGACGTTGTACTTTCTCTTAAAGTATCGGTAATGCTGTTATTCTATTCTATTAAATCTGTTATATTACACGCATATATCCTAAAGAGAGACTTATACTGCGAACGATTTGATACTAAAATGAACGATGCGATAAATAAAGTAAGAAAAGTTGAAGGAGTATGAACATTGGCGTATGACGGTGCGCTCACGGGGAACGCCCGGTCGACGTTCGGGTATGCTGGGGCGCGCTCGCCGGGCGGGGCATAGTGTTAAGTAAGAAAAAGTGTGAATGTTTTAACAATAATTATATTTCTTGTGCATTTTTCTTTTTCATCCATGTTTTACTGCATCTGTGATAACCGCATTAGAGTTTGTGCAAATAACCCTCCCCGATGTTATCAAGATAAATTATCGCTTTACACTTCAAGGATAGAGTAATAGACATACACATACACAGCCAATCGCATGTCTGCTATGAAAAATAATCATCTATAGTGACAATGGTATGACGTCACTACTGTAGCTTACGTAACTCCATTAATACCCGGACTTTTGAAACAAGTAGCAACGGAGATGTATGCACCATTGGAAGAACGTAACAAATATCATCACTACTACCTAACATTCTGTGCTTGCTGGATCAGGTAATATTCATGATATATATAGATACATATATACATACATACAAACATATATTTTCAAATTAAATAACGTAAACCTACATTAAAGATAATTTTGTTACGTCATGTTATGTTGATGCTCCTGTTTCAGTGAGTAAAGATAGCATTTTTTTTTTTTTTTTTAAATTATGTCATTATTATTATTATTATGAGTATGATGATGATAATTATAATAATTGCTTTTATTATTATTATTATTATTATTGTTATTATTATTATTATCATATTGTTGTTGCTATTATTATTATGCAGTGGTTCTCTAAATATGTAAAGACATTCGTAAATAATATATTCAGTTTTATCAGGCCTTTAACTGCAGATCTGAGGAAATTAATCGACAGGTAACATGACGTCACTAGTGTATTAACATCTTTTTGTTTGTTTGTTTGTTGTCATTTTTTTTTTTTTTTTTTTTTTTATTTATTTAATAATAATAATAATAATAATAATAATAATAATAATAATAATGAAGAAGAAGAAAAAGAAACTTTGATGGAAATCAAATAGAACAAAACCTTCCAAGCTATTTGATATTTATTATACACATTTGCTTATGAGATATATTTGTTGCTGACAAACAAATAACACAAAATTGTTTCATATAAACAATGGCATTACACTATTTTTAAAACAAAACCTCGCTGCATACATTTTATCATGTTTTAAAAAATTGCTATAAATTTCACCACTAGACATATGATTAATTATTTCTAGCTACTGAATCGACAAGATAACAGAAAATTAAAAAAAAAAAAAAAGGTTTTTCTCTTCTTTGTTACTATTGTACCGTACATTCGACCACACAGAAACATCTTGAATAATTTTAGCTTGTCAGTGAAATTTGACTAAAGCAAAATTCATCCAATATCCGAGAATAAATAAATAAAAGAAAGTTAAGAGAAAATCGGTTTGCTCGCAATGATGTCACGATACAGACAAATTACATGGCCTAGATTTATTAATTGCATTCTGATTTCGAGGGGATATAACAACAAAAGAATACAATTAATATACCGGCGACTCATTTTTCAGTGTCGTGACATCACTGAGTACAGCTCAGACCCTGTCTACTCATAAAGTGCCTTCTAGTGTCGTAAAATACAGAGCTATCAGTCCACCGCGTACACGATGACGCCACGATTCAAGTCTGAAGAGGTAACAATGGCGGCGTTTAGTAGTTTTACTTCTCTAAAAGTATAATTTTGTTGTCATATTTTGATCGCCTAAAAGCAAACAAAGGAAGGAAGGAATAATAATAATAATAATAATAATAATAATAATAATAATAATAATATATAGAGATTTTTTTTTATTAAACCATATATAACTATTCGTACAGCCACAGACAGATTTTAGATATTAAAATATGCTGAAAGCTTTAAATAAAATAATTTGTGCGATAATGACGATGTTTGCACCACACGCTTATGTTTGCAAATTCACTCCTAGCACAGTTTCTGAATTAGCTACACAGGTAACGTAGGATGCTTGCGATGTTACAAGTGTTCTCGTAGTAATACGTCTGCTTTAAGCTGTCGTACGCTGTACGTGCTTGTCAGTGTCTGAACTGAACGTTTCGGAGGCCCTCGTCGGGTATAGCTTATACCTAAATCTAACGGAATCGTTTTTATGAAGACTTCCAGTGATTCGTTACATTTGTATCGATTGTCATTATTAACTTAGCTGCCATCATATGTTGACGTCAATTTATTCATTACAGTTATGTTCAAATATCGCTGCTGATTAAAAATGATATTATTAATAATAAGTTTTAAAAACAACTGCTAATAATAATAATATTTTCTTTAAAAAATCCCCCTGAAAGCAGCCCCCCAAAAAGAACTCTCCAAAAAAAAATCCCCCAATACAGAACACCCAACTAAAAAAACGAACAAAGCAACAACAAAAAAAATCCCCCCCTCCAAAAGGCATAAGTACAACATATACGTCTGCTTACATACTATTATGAAAGTTTATAAATTAATATGATAGTATAGATATACTGAAAGTACCAAAGCTGTCAGTTTAGATGAATATATATATATATATAAATAATAAGAACACTAATAATAACAATAATAATAATAACATAACAGTAATAATAATAATAATTATTATTATTATTATTATTTACTAAAAGCTGAAACATCTAACAAATTTATATTAAAATATTTAATAAATTATTGTATGCTATACTTGCAATTTACAAATACTGAAAAAGAAAGAAAAATACTCATAATATATAGTCTGTGAAATAAAAATATTAAGTAGACTTGGATCCCACCACCAAAACCTTGTAGTGATAGAGCATTTTCATTTACAAATCTCTGAATTTATTTATAACTAAATAAACCAAAATTTCTTTCATACACATCCAAACAGCTCTAATGATTGTTAAAAAACATCATGACTTTGATATTTTACCGTTTCTTTTCAAAATTTTCATTATTTATTTCTCTATAGCTAAGTTTAAAATTTTAATACTTGTATTTATATCATAATGTTTCACACTTCTAAATTATATTCAGTTAATTCTTTTTGAAAATCTTTTCTGTTTAATGTTAGTACTAACATATAAAGATTTAAAAGTGTGACTTTACAAACCAAAGACAAATTTCTGGATTAAAAAATTTGAAATTTACATTTTTGTTTAACTGCAATGTGCAAAATGTCTATTTGTAAACAAACAAAACTAATTATAAAAAGAAAATGGTACCATCATCAATGAAAACTTTATTAAAATTTTGACATTTTTATTTATTTTCCTCACATATCTGTGTATATCTGTGACATAAAGAGTAAGCTGTGTTATAACAATGAAATAACACAAATAACATATAACAATGCATTTTTTCCAAGAAAAACAGAAAAATGTTGAAATTGTAAATAGTAAAAGGCAGAGAGTAAATGTTACATTTTTTGTATATTGCACTTGACTACAATAATCAACAAATCTTTCATCTTGGGCACACATAAATTACATATATATTGAATTATATATGCATGTAAGAAATATTTGTCTTTTAATTATATCTGAGTTAAAAAGTATTTTTCCTGCATGACCAGATTTATAAAGTATGGTATACTCACTGAATCATACAATAGTATTCCTACTGTTAATTAAAATGTGAATTAAGTACATTCTGCAGGCACATCTTCAATTTATTGTTAGCATTTTTGCATTAGATGTAACTTTAGAGCAAATGAGATTAATTTATCACATTTTACACAAAATTCATGTCTTTCCCAGTGTTCTGTGATAACATGATTAGGAAACAAATGTATATCATAATTCTTTTTCTTTTCTTTTTTTAAAAAAATAGAAGAAAGCATAATAAAAAAAAAAATTAATAAAAGTAATTTTAAAAAGACAACTACAATTCAGGATGTGTAAATCTGAGTGTAATTAAAAAAAAAAAAAATGTTTCCTGAATTTATGTTACTTTTTATATATTTTTAAATTTTCTATTTTTGATTAAAATTATTAAAAATATTCATATCATGTTATTGCACACTGTTCTTGTTTTTTCCCATTGTACTGTAGTTACAAAAAAGACAGTTTGTAATCTTTTAATCATCTTGTTTATCAACAAATTATAATATAAAAATAAATAAACAATATCCCACAAAATTACATAAATCTCATAAAAAATACACTGTACTTAAATCTGATTTATCTAATCACCTTCTCTGCAAGCAGGAAACAATGTTTCTAAAACACACATGTAAAACAAAAACAATAACAAAAATTTCATCTTCTGATACATAAATATCATTATTAGTAATTAGATCAACTAATTTATAACTAGAAAATAAAATTCTAAAAACAAAAACATACATTCACTCACAAACAAAGATTAAAAAAAAACAAAAACAAAGAAAAACAACTATACAAAACAACAACAATCTCTAATGCCGAATTTAACAAACAATTCTTGTTTTTTTTTCTTCAAGTAAAATTATAATTTTTTAAGGGCTGAAAATACAAAGTATTTTTTTTACAAGCAAGAAATTATTACAACTCAGTCAGTGATGATGATGATGATGATGATGATAACTGTAGTGCATACAACAGCTATTCAACAAAATCATTATTTTTACAGTTGGAAATTTTTCACAGCAAAATTCAAAAACACCATCTGAATTCTTAGATATATACAACACTGGATGAAGTAATAAATAAATGAAAGTCTAGGGATTTAATTTTCTAATTAATACTTTTTTTTTTTTTTTTAAAGGAATATAAATAAAGTAATTTGAATTAGTAATGAGGTAAAAAAGAAAATTTACAGTGCTTTGGGATTAGCTATTATTTGGTGTGTTTTTTGTTGTCCCAGTCATCTTTGTGTTAAACGGTTCATAGTTTAGCTTTCAGTTCATGATTCATTATTTAAATAAGTTAGCATTTCTGAACTTTTGTGCTCATTATCATAAATTTCAATTAAATGTTCATTATTAGGAACTTCTGATAAATTATAAAACATTATTACTTAATAAAAACATATTTTTAATCTAAAATTATATTAAGAATCAAGAGTTGATTCTTTAAAATTAAATATTCGTTTTAACTTTTCAGTTAACAGATATTTCATTTATAACTTCTGTTTTTAGCATTTCAGGTGCATTCTTGATAACATGTCACATTACTTTAGCTACTAGTTCAAAATTAAATCTTCTGTGAATTCAAATTGTTGTTTTTATTACATGTTTCCAGAAACATATATATATATATATATATATATATATATATATAAAAAAAAATCAGCTTGCCTTTGGTATTTAAATAAAAAATTTAAACAGAAATTAAAACAAAAAGAAAAAGAAAGAAGAAAAATAAGAAATGAAAGAAATTGTTTAACTGAAATGAAAAATGAAATAAGAATAATGCTATCCTTTGGTACAGCAACAATCCAAACACAGCTGACACGACGTGACCACATGAAATGACAGACATGTTTTTGTATATTATTAACAGATCATTATTACTGTATGTATTTTCTGCACATTTTCTTTGTCCTCATAACCTGTAATGTATATTCTATAAATACAAAAATTTAGATACAACTCAAGATGAAGTAATTATATCATCAACACCCTGAAACAAACAATCCTAGAATAGACTGATGATGACATATATTTTATAAATATTTTTTTTTTCCCTCATAATCTGTGATATCTGTACATTCTGTAAACAAAAATTTAATTCAAATACAGTACAAGATGAAGTAATTATATTATCAACACCTGAACCAAAAAATCCTAGTACAGACATAAAATGGTTAAATGTTTACATTTAATGTAATACAGATTATACAGAATGAGAAGCTGATGCTGTGTGTTCTGGTAAGATAAATAACTCAAAACATCAACAGGTAATCAAATTCTTAAAGCCCTATATGAAACACTGACATTATAGATGTTAATAGTATCACGTAATGACAGAATATCAACATTCTGTATAGTGCAGATAACAAGTTTGTGCTGTATAATTGCTTAACATAAGGAAAAACAAAAATCTTATTAATATATTTAAGCTATACAATTATACATGCAGTGTATGAAATATAAAGAACATAAACTGTACTACCAGAATTAATTCTGT